>WWET01007004.1:47938-58530 GCA_011038615.1 Limnodynastes dumerilii | reverse complement strand
TCCCCGCTACACTGTCCCTACACTGCACTCCCCACTACACTGTCCGTAAGACGTGCATTGGTCTGGATCCTCTATCTCTGGGCCGCACAGTGTAAGTGGATTTGCTCTCTGATCTGGACCGGGCCCGTTGCGTCTATACTGAGCTCTGTGTTGTTCTGATCACCTGTAATGACAGCATACGACGTGCAGACCGTTATAACCCTGGATTCAGCGTATTCCTTGTCTCGTGCACAGATGCATTCTTCAGCCTACGTGAAGCTGCACAACCTCCTGCAAAGTGCCACCACACTGAAGAGAGAAGAGGCCTGCTTCCTGCTCGGGAATCTGCACGTGTCCCTTCTCCATTCTCTAAGTGCCAAAACAGAGACCTTTCCTTGTCTGGTGCCCATCATCCGGACGCTGATGGACCAGTGCTTCGAGTCTCTGCAGCTGCAGCAGCATCTTCCTTCCCTCCCTCCGACCAACGGCAGCCCCACCTTCTACGAAGACTTCCAGCAATTCTGCACCACTGACGAGTGGAGACAGTTCATAGAGGAACAAGTAAGAGACCAGATCCCAGAATTCATCCTGTCCGTAGGACGACGTCTTCTGCAGTGCAGACCTTGGGTGCAGCTGTGTGGCCAGTCCTCATTGATCGTCCTCCCCCTGCGGCAGAGTCTCTCGTGACTGACCTAACGCCGCATTCTCCTCCCGTCCCCCAGGTTCGGCCGACCATGGAGCAGTTTGAGAAGGACACGTTCGCCCGCAGCCACGATCAGATGTCCTACTTCTGGAATTCTTGCTACGATGCTCTGATGAGCAGCTCGTTCAGACGGGAGGCAGAGAAGGAGGACAGCCGGGGCAGGTTCCAGGTGACTGCTTCATTACTTTATACGTCGTGTCCAAGGGAAAACAAAGGAGAGATTGTGCGTCATGATTAGTGTAACTATCCCTGGCTGCAGCTGCATGTGGGGAAGTAATCCTAGGGTAAGCATGTCGCATGTGAGAACGCACGCGTGTAAATAGAGAGAGATTAGCTACAGCGACAATGTGACCTGGCTGTAACACGACGATCAGCTCATTCATCGCCGTCTCCAGAATATAGACGCCGCTCTCTTATACGGAGGAGAATGCGGCAAGCGACGGGTAGAGTCACAGCAGAAGAATAGAACCCAGGCCGTATTCACAGATCCGTTTTTGCGCGGAGTTCCGTGCGTATTTTTAGGATCGGAGAAAGTCCATTAGGCGTGTACGTGTGAATCTCACTTGGGGACATATGTGTGGAGGGGCGCGGTGCTCTATGGTGGCGGAAGTCTACGATAACCCGTCCGCGTTAGGAAGTGTTATTGGTTGGTGTTGGTTGCAACGTACGTGCGTATAACTGCGTACCTCGAACTAACGGATCTCTGAATACGGCGATTAACCCGTCCCAGATTGTTGGTCATTTTGCCTTTTCTGCTGATACGGAGAATTATTTGTTCTCTTGACAATAGACGTTCCCCGGACGCATTGATAGCTGGTGATTATTAGTGCCGGCTTCTTGTAATGGTTATTTTAGTATCGTGAGGTCAGGCGATGGTCGGTGTATTGATCCGTAGCCCCCATTGACAAGCGCCCGTTGTGTTCCGCAGGATCTGGTGTTGGAGCCCAGTCTCAAGAGGATCCGGAGTGAGAATTTGCGCTACAACAACGTCCTGAAGCAGATCAACAGCCACCACAACGCTGTCCTGAGACAGTGGAAGTCTCTGCTGCGGCTGCTGACCTGTCCGCGGGGAGCCTGGGCCGACCAGTGAGTGGACGGAGCTGGGAAAGGGGATCTGTCATGGGCAGCATGTTATCAGGGGGTCCCATGTATGTGACCCCGAATGATGATGGTCCAAAGGGGCGCTGGGTATTACGCTGTGGGCTGATCCATTCTGAAGCCTGTGCCTCAGTGGTGTATGGTATCTTTTGCTCCTTTGCACCGCTCAGGCTCAGAACAAATGTCACGCAATTACGGCGATCCAGACCGGAGCACAACTCGCTGCAGCGGCCGCCTGGGAGGGGACGGAGGGACGTAGTCCTTGTACATAAGCGCAGACTGCGACAATTCAACCCAATAGAGGCCCGAACACAGACAGAAGAACACGCAGCATACAGGAAAACTGCGCCACCCGCAGGGCGTGTTCGGGGGGGATGGGCTGCTGACAGGTGACGCTCCAAAGCTTATGTGGGATCATTGCAGTAGCATTTAACATTCTGCATGTCAGTGACCTCTGGGATCCAGTGCCCGGCTCCTCCGCATGTCAGTGACCTCTGGGATCCAGTGCCCGGCTTCTCCGCATGTCAGTGACCTCTGGGATCCAGTGCTCGGCTTCTCGTCATGTCACTGACCTCTGGGATCCTGTGCCCGGCTTCTCCGCATGTCACTGACCTCTGGGATCCAGTGCCTGGCTCCTCCGCATGTCAGTGACCTCTGGGATCCTGTGCCCGGCTCCTCCGCATGTCAGTGATCTCTGGGATCCAGTGCCCGGCTCTTCCGCATGTCACTGACCTCTGGGATCCTGTGCCCGGCTCTTCCGCATGTCAGTGACCTCTGGGATCCAGTGCCCGGCTCCTCCGCATGTCACTGACCTCTGGGATCCTGTGCCCGGCTCCTCCGCATGTCAGTGACCTCTGGGATCCAGTGCCCCGCTCCTCCACATGTCACTGACCTCTGGGATCCTGTGCCCGGCTCCTCCGCATGTCAGTGACCTCTGGGATCCAGTGCCCGGCTTCTCCGCATGGCAGGGAGCGTTGGCATAAAAAAGGCATAAAGTGCCCGTCTGATCCTCCTGGCAGTGCCCTCGCTCTTGTTATTCTGGTGAATGGATTGTGGGTAACGCGGGTTTGTCTTCTCCCCATAGGAGCGCTGCGGAGGTGCGTTGGAAACTGTCCAGTGCGGAGACTTACTCCAGGATGAGGCTGAAGCTGGTGCCAAACTACAGCTTTGATGGGCACACAGATGCCAGCGCCCTGCGGGACAACCTGGGTGAGCGCCTGGTGTCTTCTCAGGTGTTCTTTGGGATCTCGATCTTAGGGGCTGAGGCTGAGTTTAGGTGTCTATGTACCCATAAGGTGTTGATCTATATGTGCCCATTATATGCATGCTGGGCATGGGGCACGTCTCTGACCACTGGCACTGGATGCTGAGCATGCGCCCATTGTCTTGCGTGGCATCTATGTATCTTCTCAGCCGTTGCCTTTGGTTGGCGGTTATTGGGTGTGTGTTGGTGCCCACAGTCTTTGGCTGGCATGTGTCTTACTGTTGACTTTGTTGCCAGGTGTTGGGTAGATGGGCGCCCGTTGTCTATGGGTGGCATGTATTGGATATGTGTTGGTGCCAGGATTTGTGTTCTATGTGCCCGCTGTCTCCGCTTGGGTGGATGGTGCCTGTGTCTGACTGTTGTGTGTGCGGCTTCTGAGTATTGGGTATCTATTGGGTATATGGGTGACTGGTGTCTTAGGATGCCACGTGATTTGTGTATCTGTGCCCCTTGTCTTTGTGTGCTGCGCATGGTACATACATGTGGCTGTTGTCATGGTAACAGGCGGTTTCTATGCTGTATGTAACCTGTGTCCTCTTCCTCCAGGGACTGATCACAGCCAGACACTGGCGGACTCTCTACCTCTGGCTGTGGCCAAAGAAGCCAAAGTGAATGAACTGGAGGATGACCAGCTAGACGACGAGGACCTGCAGAACATCCACCAGTGAGTAACCCAAAAAAACCTTCCAGCAATCCGTCCCCCCAACTCTGCAGAGGAGCGAGACCCAGGCTGCAATACTGGGGTCTCGTCATTAAACGCCAAATCAGAGCATTGATTGCAGGAGTCTGTCTGGTCTGTAACGCTTCCCAACCTCTACATGATTATCAGTCCGAGTATCGCATAGTGTGTGGCCGGACTGATTGTCCACTCATACTCTGGGCCGGTAATTGTGTTGTCCACGCGGCAGAAACAACGTGACCACCACTGGGCTGAGTGACGGGGATACAGCCCTGATTATAGGCCAGTGTGTGTTCAGTGTCATGTCAGTTACTGGAAACACTCTATAGTGTGTCTGTGTCTCTGGTTTCCGTGCTGTGTAGACGGGCTCTGTTCAGTATATATTGTGATGTGAGTCTCTCCTGTCCTGGCATCTTGATGCATTGTCCATAGCGTCTCCAGCTTCATGAGTCTTGGATTTCTGAGCTTCTATATGAGGAATCCAGGCTCTTCCATGCATTATGTGGCTCATCTGACACCAGTGTCTCCTGTCCTGTCATAGAATGGAGATCATGGAGCAGAACCAGAAGGAGAAGCTGGTGATCTCGGAGGACTGTGAGCTGATAACCATCGTGGCCGTCATCCCGGGCCGTCTGGAAGTCACCACGCAACACATTTACTTCTATGACTTCAGCACAGAGAAGGAGGAGACGGAGGATGGTAAGAAGGTCTGAGAGTCATGGCGGTGACCGTGTCAGGGGATGTCTTCTGAGAGTCATGGCGGTGACCACGTCGGGGCGTCTTCTGAGAGCGATGGCGATGACCGTGTCAGGAGACGTCTTCTGAGAGCGATGGCGGTGACCATGTCAGGGGACGTCTTCTGAGAGTCATGGCAGTGACCGTGTCAGGGGATGTCTTCTGAGAGCGATGGCGGTGACCGTGTCAGGGGACGTCTTCTGAGAGCGATGGCGGTGACCGTGTCAGGAGACGGCTTCTGAGAGTCATGGCGGTGACCGTGTCAGGGGACGTCTTCTGAGAGTCATGGCGGTGACCATGTCAGGACATCTTCTGAGAGTCATGGCGGTGACCGTGTCAGGGGACGTCTTCTGAGAGTCATGGCGGTGACCGTGTCAGGGGACGTCTTCTGAGAGTCATGGCGGTGACCGTGTCAGGGGACGTCTTCTGAGAGTCATGGCGGTGACCGTGTCAGGGGACGTCTTCTGAGAGTCATGGCGGTGACCGTGTCAGGGGACGTCTTCTGAGAGTCATGGCGGTGACCGTGTCAGGGGACGTCTTCTGAGAGTCATGGCGGTGACCGTGTCAGGGGACGTCTTCTGAGAGTCATGGCGGTGACCGTGTCAGGGGACGTCTTCTGAGAGTCATGGCGGTGACCGTGTCAGGGGACGTCTTCTGAGAGTCATGGCGGTGACCGTGTCAGGGGACGTTTTCTGAGAGCGATGGTGATGACCGTGTCAGGGGGCGTCTTCTGAGAGCGATGGCGATGACCGTGTCAGTAGGCGTCTTCTCAGAGTCATGGCGGTGACCGTGTCAGGGGGCGTCTTCTCAGAGTCATGGCGATGACCGTGTCAGGGGGCGTCTTCTGAGAGCGATGGCGATGACCGTGTCAGAGGACGTCTTCTGAGAGTCATGACGGTGACCGTGTCAGGGGACGTTTTCTGAGAGCGATGGTGATGACCGTGTCAGGGGGCGTCTTCTGAGAGTCATGGCGGTGACCGTGTCAGGGGACGTTTTCTGAGAGTCATGGCGGTGACCGTGTCAGGGGGCGTCTTCTGAGAGCGATGGTGATGACCGTGTCAGGGGGCGTCTTCTGAGAGTCATGGCGGTGACCGTGTCAGGGGACGTTTTCTGAGAGCGATGGCGATGACCGTGTCAGGGGACGTCTTCTGAGAGTCCTGGTGATGACCGTGTCAGGGGACGAGCGTTATCCTTGGTGAAATGACGCAGAGAAGACGCCCCGAGGCTGGCCATAACGTAATATACTAAAAATATTCAGGGTCCAATCTGATTCCAGATTCACAGTATTTCCCGGCTTAGAGCCACAACTGGAGAAGAGGAAGAAAGTTGTCCAAAAATATGGAAACTTTAGGGCACATTACAGAACAAGATGTGATCTGGGAGAGTCCTGATGGGACGCGTCTCCACTTATCAATGTCTGTATTCATTACATTTTCCATGGCTGAGGCTCCTTCCGAGCCCTCCCATCCCCCTGACCACTTGTGGAATAAATGACACAACACAGAATGAGTGTGTCCCCGTTGCGAACTGGCTGGGATATCGATTGCTTATGCATAGCAATACACAGTGCCCCAAATGGTAAGCAACCCCACTCCCTAATCCTAATCCTAAATTTCCGGGGGCAACAAAGCATAGCAAGGACAATAGGTACAATGGAGATGACCAAATGCCAGCTCTCTCCAGCTCTCTAACTGCTTGCTACTGCTTCCACCTAATAACAACCTCATAAGACCTCATAACGACCTAACTAATACAACAGAGGAGGGAAACGCCAGACACCGGAAACCTCCTCCTGTGGCCTGTGCTTTTTATAGGCAAGGGGAGGGGCCTGATATCTAAGCCAGCCCCCCCCACCCATTGGTCAGTGTGAGCCAACTGAGGCCTCAGCCGGGAAGTATAAGCTATCTTCTGTATGTTGTGTATAGAAGTATAAGCTATCTTTTGTATGTTGTATATAAAGGTTATTAAACATGGCCTCTGTTCTGCCTCTCTGTGTTCCAGGTATTGGCTATGACTTTAAACGGCCGCTTTATCAGCTCCGCGAGGTGCATCTTCGCCGGTACAACCTCCGGAGGTCGGCCTTGGAGTTCTTCTTCATTGACCAGGCAAACTACTTTGTCAACTTTAAGAAGAAGGTGATTGTCGTCTCTGTCCGTGGGTCTGGGGGCTTTATATGTGATCTGGCCACCCCTAGGGATGAACAGGAGGGGGGCACATCCTCGGGCCTCACCATGGACCGCATCCAGTCATAATAGAATATTCCAATCGTTAGCATAACAACGGCGTTACCCTGACTTCCACACTACAGAAGGGAATTTATGTGTCCGTTACCTTCCCTAATACTGGATCGTACGCAAAGCCCTGGCTGTATGATCACTATACCTATACCCACGGGATATGTCCCACATAGAACCCAGCATCGGGTGACTGAATTCCTTGCATGGCACGTGCACAGTACAAACTGATAGCGACTTAGGTACGATATTAACCCAGGATCCAGCACATTGGGCCTGATCCAGACCTACGATGTTGAGCTGAGTGTACTAACATCTATGTACTCCCCCGGTCCGGCCGTAATTACACTCTGTTACGCCGGCTGAAGGCTACCCTAACTTCAGCCGGCGTAACGAGTGTTATTACGCCCGGACCTGAGCGTAACTAGCTAAACCCGCCCTCCCTGCCTCATTTCCCTACCACCCCCGCCTTCCTTCCCTAACTGTAGCTTAGTTACAGCGATGAACGCCCCTTCAACCATAACTACGCTACAGTTAGGGACGCCCGATGCTGCCTACAGATTTTCCCTCACTAACTAACTAAAGAGCCGATCTTACACATACGCCCGGCGTAACTGCGGTGTCAGGCGTAGGTCTGGATCAGTCCCATTGTGTCCAGTGGAGATTAATGAGGGGAATCTGTATTTGTTTGCTGTGTGTGCGGTGTGGGACAAGGGCTGGGGGGGATCTGTTTTTTATATGAATGGATGAGTATGTGATTTGCCATTCATTTGCGGAAGCACCGCCACCGGACTACCAGAGTGGTGAGTAACCCTCTCCGGGGACTTAGGGATAGGCTGCGGGGGGAGCACTGTGTTCGGTGCTCCAGGGATCGATTGCTATGCTTCATCAAGGCATAAGCAATCGATATCCCAGCCAGATCGGAATTGGCTGGGAGCGAATGGCCCTATCGAAATAGGGCCTTTCTTAGCGGGGACCCGCACCCCTCAAGAACAGAAGCGTATACGCAAGGCCTGTCCACAGGATGGGAAGGAGGAGCTCCTTTAATCATACAGTAAGGGCTTAGCCCTTAGCATGATTGACATTTGTGCACCAGCCTTAGTGGGGTCCGGAAATGTAACTCCCCGGTGTGTGAGAGCAGTGGTCACCTCTTTTACCCACAGAACTAAGGATACAGCAAGGTATTGCTAAGGCATATTGAATTACAGCAGAGGCCAATTTAATCTGTTACAAACAGTGTTAGAGTTAAGCCGGCCATACACTACAGCAATTATTGGCCCACTGATCCAATTATTGGGTTATTGGGCTAATGATCGCTGGATTTAGTGGGCATGATACATTTTTCAAACGCCAAATAAACATGCCAGAAATGCTCTGTACGGACAGGCTCCCTATTCTGCTAGTGCCTCTCTCTTTTGCTAGGATCATTGGTCCCAGCAGGAGGGGTGCATGGTACCGATAATGAGACCTTTCCCTTGTGAGAAATCATCCCGTTTATCCTGCCATCTCCTGCTAGGATTGGTAATCATTCCTGCGATGGATTCTGTACATTAGTCTGAGCTCCTCTCTGCGCTGCGATGGATTCTGTACATTAGTCTGAGCTCCTCTCTGCTCTGCGATGGATTCTGTACATTAGTCTGAGCTCCTCTCTGCTCTGCGATGGATTCTGTACATTAGTCTGAGCTCCTCTCTGCTCTGCGATGGATTCTGTACATTAGTCTGAGCTCCTCTCTGCTCTGCGATGGATTCTGTACATTAGTCTGAGCTCCTCTCTGCTCTGCGATGGATTCTGTACATTAGTCTGAGCTCCTCTCTGCTCTGCGATGGATTCTGTACATTAGTCTGAGCTCCTCTCTGCTCTGCGATGGATTCTGTACATTAGTCTGAGCTCCTCTCTGCTCTGCGATGGATTCTGTACATTAGTCTGAGCTCCTCTCTGCTCTGCGATGGATTCTGTACATTAGTCTGAGCTCCTCTCTGCTCTGCGATGGATTCTGTACATTAGTCTGAGCTCCTCTCTGCTCTGCGATGGATTCTGTACATTAGTCTGAGCTCCTCTCTGCTCTGCGATGGATTCTGTACATTAGTCTGAGCTCCTCTCTGCTCTGCGATGGATTCTGTACATTAGTCTGAGCTCCTCTCTGCTCTGCGATGGATTCTGTACGTTAGTCTGAGCTCCTCTCTGCTCTGCGATGGATTCTGTACGTTAGTCTAAGCTCCTCTCTGGTCTGTAAGTTGCACTGCGCCGAGCTTGTCCGCCATTTTCTGTGCGTTGTTAATCTGCTATTTGCTCTGTCGCAGTTTCCATGGATCCTACGTGATTATGTTTCTGAAACGCTGGACCTGACTAACCCTGAAGTGTTCCGGGACCTCTCCAAACCCATCGGGGTGGTGAACGAGCGTCACGCCCGGGAGGTGAAAGAGAAGTGAGTGACCGGGCTGGAAGCCTGACCTGTTTATTGTCACGGTCATTGTCTCTAGAGGGAAGAACCTCTTAACATTCTTTTCTCATGGAAACAAATAATGAAGTTGTTTGATTTTCTGATTCTTTTCCCATGACCTCCCTATTGTCTGCATGTTCCCGGAGACACATAGGAAAAGCCATTAAGGACAATGGACAGAAATAATTACTTACCGCTAGTCGGAGGAGTTAAGATGGAAACATTTGCGCTATTAAAGAAGACGGTCACAGAACAGAAAATACAGACCAGATTCCTATATTTACAGAACGACCGGCATTATGTCAATCCCTCCACATCACGCCGGGAAATAGCGCAGTTGTTAGTAAAAGTCATGTACATGTAGGCAAGACAATGAAATGCGAATATTGTGGGTGGGGGAAAAATAACCCTTTAACCAATCTTTATCTCTCTCTTTAACCAATGTGTTTCAGTTCAGCCTCTTTCCGATTCTCCAGTATTACCCCTGGAACAGGGCTCTCTGGGCTAATCTCTCATCACTCCCTATTATAGCAGCGTTACATCAGAGATTTATTTCTCCTGTATCGCTTTGCATAGTGCAAGGAATGTATAATGTACAGACGCATTTCGCTTTATGCTTCACCATTAATTTATTGAAGTTTTTCAATAATCTGTTGACGTAGTTTTGCATTGTATTCATTAGTCAGGTAATATTCCCTCTGTCACCGGCTGTGGCTTCCAGGTGGATTTAAGGAAATTTTGACAATTTAGTGTTTTTCTTGTATTCGTTGTATAAGATTATTCCACATGAGATGATGTAACTGGCTCTATGATCGTCAGTGTTACAAGGGATTAACTCTGTGTATCGCTCACTGTTCTCATAAGCTTGCAATCTACAAGACAGTCCGTGTAAGAGGGGCAGTATTTATGGGGGTAATATAGATAAGCCCCAGGGCAGGAATGAATACCCCCACCCCCCATGAATGAGTGGCATTATCGTCTGTCTCTATCTTCCCCAAGGTACGAGAGCTTTGAGGACCCCACAGGGACCGTGGACAAGTTCCACTATGGGACTCATTACTCAAATGCGGCGGGGGTGATGCATTACATGATCCGCGTGGAGCCATTCACCACGCTGCACATCCAGCTGCAGAGCGGCAGGTGAGAGAGCGCAGTCGCTGCAGTTATTCTATGCGTGCTCTGCGCGGGTGATAACGGCTCCGCTCTGTCTCGTGCTTCTCAGGTTTGACTGCTCGGACCGGCAGTTTCATTCCATCCCGGCAGCCTGGCAAGCTCGCATGGAGAACCCCGTGGACGTCAAAGAGTTAATTCCAGAATTTTTCTACTTTCCGGAATTCCTGGAGAACTGCAATGGTACATGATGGGGGAGGGGGATGACACTACTGGCTCCTGTGCTGCAATGGTACATGATGGGGGAGGGGGTGACACTACTGGCACCTGTACTGTGCTGCAATGGTAC
>WWET01007004.1:33994-47894 GCA_011038615.1 Limnodynastes dumerilii | reverse complement strand
GGAGGGGGGAGGGGGGTGACACTACTGGCTCCTGTACTGTGCTAAAATGGTACATGATGGGGGAGGGGGATAACACTACTGGCCCCTGTACTGTGCTGCAATGGTACATAGTGTGGGAGGGGGGTGACACTACTGGCCCCTGTACTGTGCTGCAATGGTACCCTGCGCATTGGCCGGCCACTAAATAGCTCTGAATAGGAAGTATCGGGGGTAGGATACTTGCTGCTAGGTAAGTAATGGCGGGCCCCCATCAGGTCCGGGCCCGGGACAGTAGTCCCGGCTGCCCCCCCCTTATGGCGGCCCTGGACACTACTGGCTCCAGTACTGTGCTGTTCTGCAAGGATTTACTTTGGTAATTTTGGTTTTATTCAATTTGTTCCCTGAGATTGGGGGATTTGTCAGCAATCCCCATCCTGTGATCTGCCTGCCCTCAGACACCTTGTCACCCCACCCATTACCCTACACCGCCCCAGCAAGCAATGACTACTGTCATACAATGGAACATTAGTGGCGCTACTTAGATATATAAGGAAACTTATGCAGAGAAAGACATCATTCTTCTTCTTCCCCTCCTCCTCCATCATCTCTTCCCCTCCTCCTCCTTCAGCTCTTCCCCTCCTCCTCCTTCATCTCTTCCCCTCCTCCTCCTTCATCTCTTCCCCTCCTCCTCCTTCATCTCTTCCCCTCCTCCTCCTTCATCTCTTCCCCTCCTCCTCCTTCATCTCTTCCCCTCCTCCTCCTTCATCTCTTCCCCTCCTCCTCCTTCATCTCTTCCCCTCCTCCTCCTTCATCTCTTCCCCTCCTCCTCCTTCATCTCTTCCCCTCCTCCTCCTTCATCTCTTCCCCTCCTCCTCCTTCATCTCTTCCCCTCCTCCTCCTTCATCTCTTCCCCTCCTCCTCCTTCATCTCTTCCCCTCCTCCTCCTTCATCTCTTCCCCTCCTCCTCCTTCATCTCTTCCCCTCCTCCTCCTTCATCTCTTCCCCTCCTCCTCCTTCATCTCTTCCCCTCCTCCTCCTTCATCTCTTCCCCTCCTCCTCCTTCATCTCTTCCCCTCCTCCTCCTTCATCTCTTCCCCTCCTCCTCCTTCATCTCTTCCCCTCCTCCTCCTTCATCTCTTCCCCTCCTCCTCCTTCATCTCTTCCCCTCCTCCTCCTTCATCTCTTCCCCTCCTCCTCCTTCATCTCTTCCCCTCCTCCTCCTTCATCTCTTCCCCTCCTCCTCCTTCATCTCTTCCCCTCCTCCTCCTTCATCTCTTCCCCTCCTCCTCCTTCATCTCTTCCCCTCCTCCTCCTTCATCTCTTCCCCTCCTCCTCCTTCATCTCTTCCCCTCCTCCTCCTTCATCTCTTCCCCTCCTCCTCCTTCATCTCTTCCCCTCCTCCTCCTTCATCTCTTCCCCTCCTCCTCCTTCATCTCTTCCCCTCCTCCTCCTTCATCTCTTCCCCTCCTCCTCCTTCATCTCTTCCCCTCCTCCTCCTTCATCTCTTCCCCTCCTCCGGAGGGGGGGTGACACTACTGGCCCCTGTAATGTGCTGCAATGGTACATGATGGGGGAGGGGGTGACACTACTGGCCCCTGTACTATGCTGTAATGGTACATGAAGGGGGAGGGGGTGACAATACTGGCCCCTGTACTATGCTGTAATGGTACATGATGGGGGAGGGTGTGACACTACTGGCCCCTGTACTATGCTGTAATGGTACATGATGGGGGAGGGGGTGACACTACTGGCCCCTGTACTGTGCTGCAATGGTACATGATGGGGGTGACACTACTGGCCCCTGTACTGTGCTGCAATGGTACATGATGGGGGAGGGGGGTGACACTATTGGCTCTTGTACTGTGCTGCAGTGGTACAGGATAACGCTACCAGGGCCGTCATCATCACAAGCGGGGCCCCATATGTGACGCCATTGATGACATCACACAGGGTTGGGGCCCAGCAGACATGCTTTAGAAGTTCTTCCTTGCGCATTGGCCGGCCACTAAATAGTTCTGAATAGAAAGTATCGGGGGTAGGATACATGCTGCTACAGAGCTAGGTAAGTATTGGCGGGCCCCCATCAGGTCCGGGCCCGGGACAGTAGTCCCGGCTGTCCCCCCCCTTATGGCGGCCCTGGACACTACTGGCTCCAGTACTGTGCTGTACTGCAAGGATTTACTTGGATAATTTTGGTTTTATTCAATTTGTTCCCTGAGATTGGGGGATTTGTCAGCAATCCCCATCCTGTGATCTGCCTGCCCTCAGACACCTTGTCACCCCACCCATTACCCTACACCGCCCCAGCAAGCAATGACTACTGTCATACAATGGAACATTAGTGGCGCTACTTAGATATATAAGGAAACTTATGCAGAGAAAGACATCATTCTTCTTCTTCCCCTCCTCCTCCTTCATCTCTTCTTCTCCTCCTCCTTCATCTTCTCTTCTTCTCCTTTCTACTTCTTCTCCTTCCTCCTCTTCTTCTTCCCCTCCTCCTCCTTAATCTCTTCTTCTTCCTCCTCCTCTTCCTCCTCTTATTCTTCCTCTTCTTTTTCTTTTACTTCTTCCTCTTCTTTTTCTTTGTCTTCTTCCTCTTCTTTTTCTTCTTCCTCTTCTTTTTCTTCTTCCTCTTCTTTTTCTTTTACTTCTTCCTCTTCTTTTTCTTTTACTTCTTCCTCTTCTTTTTGTTTTTTCTCCTCCATCTCCTCTTTTTCTTCAATGGAATTTAGTAGCACTACTTAGATAGATATATAAGGAAACTGATATCACTCTGACATCATTCTTCTTCCCTTCCTCCTCTTTTTCCTCTTCTTCTTCCTCTTCTTTTTATTTATCCTCTTTTTCCCTCTTTCTCTTCTTCTCCTTCCACTTCCTTCTGCTCCCCCTTTTCCTCCTCCTTCCAGTTTTTTGTTCTTGTCTTGTTATCACTTTTGATACAATGTTGCCTTGTGTATATTTTAGAATATGGGTCTATGTAGAAGTTTATATTTTTCCCGTCTGACCCCCCAATCATTCCCCTTCCCGTCTGACCCCCCAATCATTCCTCTTCCCGTCTGACCCATCATCATTCCTCTTCTCATATGACCCCCCATCATTTCTCTTCCCGTCTTTTAGGCTTTGACCTTGGCTGCCTCCAGATGAACAACGGGAAAGTGAATAACGTTGTTCTACCGCGATGGGCGTCATCACCGGAGGATTTCGTCTACAAGCACCGTAAAGCCCTGGTACGTTCCCATCTGCCTGGTTCCTGCCATACATCCATGTCCTATCACCTATCCCCCCCTTCGTACACAAGCTATAATGCCGGTGTTTTCTATGGCTTCTCCCAGGAATCGGAGTACGTCTCAGCCCAACTGCACGAATGGATAGATCTGATCTTTGGCTATAAACAGAGAGGAGAAGCCGCTGTGGAAGCCCTGAACGTCTTCTATTACTGCACTTATGAAGGTGAGAGGACAGAGGGGACCTTTAGAGGTCACGTTCTCTCAGACACTTGGGGTGACGCCATTGTTTCCAGGTCTCCTCTCCAGCTGCTGTTTCGGGTGGAGATCACAAAGATGAGCTTTAGGGCTGCCGCGCTTTCTATCTGTTGGATGATTCGTCTCTGAACCCCAGGATCATATCTGTAGATTATACCTGTATTATATTCCGTTTTCAATAATTCGGTCACCATCGGACCAGTCTGTGTCACTGAATGTCTCTTTGCCACATCATCATTGTCACCTAAAAAGTCATTGTTTCAATGCGTGACCGGAAAATAATCGCAGCGGCGACAGAAGTTGCCTGACTGTCTTCTAACTGGGGCCCGCACCATAAAGAATCCAACCCTGCCTTACTGACCTGTCCCCCTGGTCCCTACATCCAGTGTCCCCCCAACCCTGTGACATACCAGGAACGTATCACACCAAACCACATCTAAGACTGTACAGGCCCATGTATACCGACTCATTGCCTGCTCCCATTCCCAGTCACAGGACCTCTGTGCCAGCACTCCCTGAAATGTCACCCCTCCAGCAGAGGGCGCTCTAGACATATCCTTCAGAGGGTATTCAGCAGAATCCTGCCCCTTAATCTGCTCACCCCACTCCACCAGCTCTCCCTGGACACCCGTCGTCTGCTCTGTGTAATATACGCTGTGTTATGGGTTTGGGTTCAGAGATGTAATTGGGCCCAAACACTCCCGTTCTTTATTGCCGGTCTGTGGTTCTGGTGAATAATTTTGAACCCTGTTTTTGGGATGATTACGGACATAATTCGCCTTTCCCTCCGCAGGAGTGGTCGATCTGGACGCCGTTGCCGATGAGACGGAGAGAAAAGCGCTGGAGGGGATTATCAGTAACTTTGGACAGACGCCGTGTCAGCTGCTCAAGGTGCCCGGGCCCATGTCATGTGACCTGTGTGTTGTATCTGCATGTGCTGTGTGTATCACTGATCTCCTATATACCGGTCTCCGTGACTGCGCAGTGCATCCACGCTATAATGTCTACACGCCCGTTTTATCAATATGGATGTATCCGGGAATCCTAATAATGAACCATTTGTAGCGTTCAACACAAAATCTCGGATGAATCACTGATGGGAACATCCTCGTCCGTGTATTACTTCTCTGCGGTTACGGTGGGGTCTCTCCGCGCCTCCCCCAGCCACGTGCGGACGCGGCTCTCTGTAATATCCTGGATCAGGACTCCTTCCATTAGCCATAAGCTGGTCACTAATATCCTCCTGCGCCAAGTCAGCGGGTCCCTAAGAAGGAGGGGTTTCCCTGAAGTACCAATGATATGCTTTCCTTCATCCCTAGATCCATATATGTAAATGAGCGCTGAAATCTAGTAACAGCGGGCCGTATTCAGAGATCCGTGACGTACTTTTAGGATCGGATCAGCTGCGCATGTGTAGTAATTTTATGTACATTGATTATACACACGGAAGTGCCTAATGGACGTACATGTGAATCGCACTTGGGGACGTATGGAAAAATGTACATAAAAGTGGGTGGGGAGGGGCATGTAAATGAGCGCTTGAGGCGTGGTTATAAAGAATTGCATGGACGGAGCACATATACACACGTAAGTACACACGGAAATAACAGAGTGGTCTATGAACTCGTAAGTCACTGACCACACGTCCGGGAGAGGGGAGTGTCCGGGAGAGGGGAGTGTCCGGGAGAGGGGAGTGTCCGGGAGAGGGGAGTGTCAGGGTTGTTGCTCTGGCCTTGCGTATAATTGCGTATCTTTAAAAAACGGATCTTTGGATACGGCCCAGTAAACATGTTATCCTCCTTTCTCTTTCTTCTTCTCTTTCTCTCTCTCTTGCTGGCAGTGACATGTTATCCTCCTTTCTCTTTCTTCTTCTCTTTCTCTCTCTCTTGCTGGCAGTGACATGTTATCCTCCTTTCTCTTTCTTCTTCTCTTTCTCTCTCTCTTGCTGGCAGTGACATGTTATCCTCCTTTCTCTTTCTTCTTCTCTTTCTCTCTCTCTTGCTGGCAGTGACATGTTATCCTCCTTTCTCTTTCTTCTTCTCTTTCTCTCTCTCTTGCTGGCAGTGACATGTTATCCTCCTTTCTCTTTCTTCTTCTCTTTCTCTCTCTCTTGCTGGCAGTGACATGTTATCCTCCTTTCTCTTTCTTCTTCTCTTTCTCTCTCTCTTGCTGGCAGTGACATGTTATCCTCCTTTCTCTTTCTTCTTCTCTTTCTCTCTCTCTTGCTGGCAGTGACATGTTATCCTCCTTTCTCTTTCTTCTTCTCTTTCTCTCTCTCTTGCTGGCAGTGACATGTTATCCTCCTTTCTCTTTCTTCTTCTCTTTCTCTCTCTCTTGCTGGCAGTGACATGTTATCCTCCTTTCTCTTTCTTCTTCTCTTTCTCTCTCTCTTGCTGGCAGTGACATGTTATCCTCCTTTCTCTTTCTTCTTCTCTTTCTCTCTCTCTTGCTGGCAGTGACATGTTATCCTCCTTTCTCTTTCTTCTTCTCTTTCTCTCTCTCTTGCTGGCAGTGACATGTTATCCTCCTTTCTCTTTCTTCTTCTCTTTCTCTCTCTCTTGCTGGCAGTGACATGTTATCCTCCTTTCTCTTTCTTCTTCTCTTTCTCTCTCTCTTGCTGGCAGTGACATGTTATCCTCCTTTCTCTTTCTTCTTCTCTTTCTCTCTCTCTTGCTGGCAGTGACATGTTATCCTCCTTTCTCTTTCTTCTTCTCTTTCTCTCTCTCTTGCTGGCAGTGACATGTTATCCTCCTTTCTCTTTCTTCTTCTCTTTCTCTCTCTCTTGCTGGCAGTGACATGTTATCCTCCTTTCTCTTTCTTCTTCTCTTTCTCTCTCTCTTGCTGGCAGTGACATGTTATCCTCCTTTCTCTTTCTTCTTCTCTTTCTCTCTCTCTTGCTGGCAGTGACATGTTATCCTCCTTTCTCTTTCTTCTTCTCTTTCTCTCTCTCTTGCTGGCAGTGACATGTTATCCTCCTTTCTCTTTCTTCTTCTCTTTCTCTCTCTCTTGCTGGCAGTGACATGTTATCCTCCTTTCTCTTTCTTCTTCTCTTTCTCTCTCTCTTGCTGGCAGTGACATGTTATCCTCCTTTCTCTTTCTTCTTCTCTTTCTCTCTCTCTTGCTGGCAGTGACATGTTATCCTCCTTTCTCTTTCTTCTTCTCTTTCTCTCTCTCTTGCTGGCAGTGACATGTTATCCTCCTTTCTCTTTCTTCTTCTCTTTCTCTCTCTCTTGCTGGCAGTGACATGTTATCCTCCTTTCTCTTTCTTCTTCTCTTTCTCTCTCTCTTGCTGGCAGTGACATGTTATCCTCCTTTCTCTTTCTTCTTCTCTTTCTCTCTCTCTTGCTGGCAGTGACATGTTATCCTCCTTTCTCTTTCTTCTTCTCTTTCTCTCTCTCTTGCTGGCAGTGACATGTTATCCTCCTTTCTCTTTCTTCTTCTCTTTCTCTCTCTCTTGCTGGCAGTGACATGTTATCCTCCTTTCTCTTTCTTCTTCTCTTTCTCTCTCTCTTGCTGGCAGTGACATGTTATCCTCCTTTCTCTTTCTTCTTCTCTTTCTCTCTCTCTTGCTGGCAGTGACATGTTATCCTCCTTTCTCTTTCTTCTTCTCTTTCTCTCTCTCTTGCTGGCAGTGACATGTTATCCTCCTTTCTCTTTCTTCTTCTCTTTCTCTCTCTCTTGCTGGCAGTGACATGTTATCCTCCTTTCTCTTTCTTCTTCTCTTTCTCTCTCTCTTGCTGGCAGTGACATGTTATCCTCCTTTCTCTTTCTTCTTCTCTTTCTCTCTCTCTTGCTGGCAGTGACATGTTATCCTCCTTTCTCTTTCTTCTTCTCTTTCTCTCTCTCTTGCTGGCAGTGACATGTTATCCTCCTTTCTCTTTCTTCTTCTCTTTCTCTCTCTCTTGCTGGCAGTGACATGTTATCCTCCTTTCTCTTTCTTCTTCTCTTTCTCTCTCTCTTGCTGGCAGTGACATGTTATCCTCCTTTCTCTTTCTTCTTCTCTTTCTCTCTCTCTTGCTGGCAGTGACATGTTATCCTCCTTTCTCTTTCTTCTTCTCTTTCTCTCTCTCTTGCTGGCAGTGACATGTTATCCTCCTTTCTCTTTCTTCTTCTCTTTCTCTCTCTCTTGCTGGCAGTGACATGTTATCCTCCTTTCTCTTTCTTCTTCTCTTTCTCTCTCTCTTGCTGGCAGTGACATGTTATCCTCCTTTCTCTTTCTTCTTCTCTTTCTCTCTCTCTTGCTGGCAGTGACATGTTATCCTCCTTTCTCTTTCTTCTTCTCTTTCTCTCTCTCTTGCTGGCAGTGACATGTTATCCTCCTTTCTCTTTCTTCTTCTCTTTCTCTCTCTCTTGCTGGCAGTGACATGTTATCCTCCTTTCTCTTTCTTCTTCTCTTTCTCTCTCTCTTGCTGGCAGTGACATGTTATCCTCCTTTCTCTTTCTTCTTCTCTTTCTCTCTCTCTTGCTGGCAGTGACATGTTATCCTCCTTTCTCTTTCTTCTTCTCTTTCTCTCTCTCTTGCTGGCAGTGACATGTTATCCTCCTTTCTCTTTCTTCTTCTCTTTCTCTCTCTCTTGCTGGCAGTGACATGTTATCCTCCTTTCTCTTTCTTCTTCTCTTTCTCTCTCTCTTGCTGGCAGTGACATGTTATCCTCCTTTCTCTTTCTTCTTCTCTTTCTCTCTCTCTTGCTGGCAGTGACATGTTATCCTCCTTTCTCTTTCTTCTTCTCTTTCTCTCTCTCTTGCTGGCAGTGACATGTTATCCTCCTTTCTCTTTCTTCTTCTCTTTCTCTCTCTCTTGCTGGCAGTGACATGTTATCCTCCTTTCTCTTTCTTCTTCTCTTTCTCTCTCTCTTGCTGGCAGTGACATGTTATCCTCCTTTCTCTTTCTTCTTCTCTTTCTCTCTCTCTTGCTGGCAGTGACATGTTATCCTCCTTTCTCTTTCTTCTTCTCTTTCTCTCTCTCTTGCTGGCAGTGACATGTTATCCTCCTTTCTCTTTCTTCTTCTCTTTCTCTCTCTCTTGCTGGCAGTGACATGTTATCCTCCTTTCTCTTTCTTCTTCTCTTTCTCTCTCTCTTGCTGGCAGTGACATGTTATCCTCCTTTCTCTTTCTTCTTCTCTTTCTCTCTCTCTTGCTGGCAGTGACATGTTATCCTCCTTTCTCTTTCTTCTTCTCTTTCTCTCTCTCTTGCTGGCAGTGACATGTTATCCTCCTTTCTCTTTCTTCTTCTCTTTCTCTCTCTCTTGCTGGCAGTGACATGTTATCCTCCTTTCTCTTTCTTCTTCTCTTTCTCTCTCTCTTGCTGGCAGTGACATGTTATCCTCCTTTCTCTTTCTTCTTCTCTTTCTCTCTCTCTTGCTGGCAGTGACATGTTATCCTCCTTTCTCTTTCTTCTTCTCTTTCTCTCTCTCTTGCTGGCAGTGACATGTTATCCTCCTTTCTCTTTCTTCTTCTCTTTCTCTCTCTCTTGCTGGCAGTGACATGTTATCCTCCTTTCTCTTTCTTCTTCTCTTTCTCTCTCTCTTGCTGGCAGTGACATGTTATCCTCCTTTCTCTTTCTTCTTCTCTTTCTCTCTCTCTTGCTGGCAGTGACATGTTATCCTCCTTTCTCTTTCTTCTTCTCTTTCTCTCTCTCTTGCTGGCAGTGACATGTTATCCTCCTTTCTCTTTCTTCTTCTCTTTCTCTCTCTCTTGCTGGCAGTGACATGTTATCCTCCTTTCTCTTTCTTCTTCTCTTTCTCTCTCTCTTGCTGGCAGTGACATGTTATCCTCCTTTCTCTTTCTTCTTCTCTTTCTCTCTCTCTTGCTGGCAGTGACATGTTATCCTCCTTTCTCTTTCTTCTTCTCTTTCTCTCTCTCTTGCTGGCAGTGACATGTTATCCTCCTTTCTCTTTCTTCTTCTCTTTCTCTCTCTCTTGCTGGCAGTGACATGTTATCCTCCTTTCTCTTTCTTCTTCTCTTTCTCTCTCTCTTGCTGGCAGTGACATGTTATCCTCCTTTCTCTTTCTTCTTCTCTTTCTCTCTCTCTTGCTGGCAGTGACATGTTATCCTCCTTTCTCTTTCTTCTTCTCTTTCTCTCTCTCTTGCTGGCAGTGACATGTTATCCTCCTTTCTCTTTCTTCTTCTCTTTCTCTCTCTCTTGCTGGCAGTGACATGTTATCCTCCTTTCTCTTTCTTCTTCTCTTTCTCTCTCTCTTGCTGGCAGTGACATGTTATCCTCCTTTCTCTTTCTTCTTCTCTTTCTCTCTCTCTTGCTGGCAGTGACATGTTATCCTCCTTTCTCTTTCTTCTTCTCTTTCTCTCTCTCTTGCTGGCAGTGACATGTTATCCTCCTTTCTCTTTCTTCTTCTCTTTCTCTCTCTCTTGCTGGCAGTGACATGTTATCCTCCTTTCTCTTTCTTCTTCTCTTTCTCTCTCTCTTGCTGGCAGTGACATGTTATCCTCCTTTCTCTTTCTTCTTCTCTTTCTCTCTCTCTTGCTGGCAGTGACATGTTATCCTCCTTTCTCTTTCTTCTTCTCTTTCTCTCTCTCTTGCTGGCAGTGACATGTTATCCTCCTTTCTCTTTCTTCTTCTCTTTCTCTCTCTCTTGCTGGCAGTGACATGTTATCCTCCTTTCTCTTTCTTCTTCTCTTTCTCTCTCTCTTGCTGGCAGTGACATGTTAT
Organism: Limnodynastes dumerilii; assembly: GCA_011038615.1. Taxonomy (NCBI): domain Eukaryota; kingdom Metazoa; phylum Chordata; class Amphibia; order Anura; family Limnodynastidae; genus Limnodynastes; species Limnodynastes dumerilii. The sequence continues at coordinate 37,766 of WWET01007004.1, read as the reverse complement.
CCTCCTTTCTCTTTCTTCTTCTCTTTCTCTCTCTCTTGCTGGCAGTGACATGTTATCCTCCTTTCTCTTTCTTCTTCTCTTTCTCTCTCTCTTGCTGGCAGTGACATGTTATCCTCCTTTCTCTTTCTTCTTCTCTTTCTCTCTCTCTTGCTGGCAGTGACATGTTATCCTCCTTTCTCTTTCTTCTTCTCTTTCTCTCTCTCTTGCTGGCAGTGACATGTTATCCTCCTTTCTCTTTCTTCTTCTCTTTCTCTCTCTCTTGCTGGCAGTGACATGTTATCCTCCTTTCTCTTTCTTCTTCTCTTTCTCTCTCTCTTGCTGGCAGTGACATGTTATCCTCCTTTCTCTTTCTTCTTCTCTTTCTCTCTCTCTTGCTGGCAGTGACATGTTATCCTCCTTTCTCTTTCTTCTTCTCTTTCTCTCTCTCTTGCTGGCAGTGACATGTTATCCTCCTTTCTCTTTCTTCTTCTCTTTCTCTCTCTCTTGCTGGCAGTGACATGTTATCCTCCTTTCTCTTTCTTCTTCTCTTTCTCTCTCTCTTGCTGGCAGTGACATGTTATCCTCCTTTCTCTTTCTTCTTCTCTTTCTCTCTCTCTTGCTGGCAGTGACATGTTATCCTCCTTTCTCTTTCTTCTTCTCTTTCTCTCTCTCTTGCTGGCAGTGACATGTTATCCTCCTTTCTCTTTCTTCTTCTCTTTCTCTCTCTCTTGCTGGCAGTGACATGTTATCCTCCTTTCTCTTTCTTCTTCTCTTTCTCTCTCTCTTGCTGGCAGTGACATGTTATCCTCCTTTCTCTTTCTTCTTCTCTTTCTCTCTCTCTTGCTGGCAGTGACATGTTATCCTCCTTTCTCTTTCTTCTTCTCTTTCTCTCTCTCTTGCTGGCAGTGACATGTTATCCTCCTTTCTCTTTCTTCTTCTCTTTCTCTCTCTCTTGCTGGCAGTGACATGTTATCCTCCTTTCTCTTTCTTCTTCTCTTTCTCTCTCTCTTGCTGGCAGTGACATGTTATCCTCCTTTCTCTTTCTTCTTCTCTTTCTCTCTCTCTTGCTGGCAGTGACATGTTATCCTCCTTTCTCTTTCTTCTTCTCTTTCTCTCTCTCTTGCTGGCAGTGACATGTTATCCTCCTTTCTCTTTCTTCTTCTCTTTCTCTCTCTCTTGCTGGCAGTGACATGTTATCCTCCTTTCTCTTTCTTCTTCTCTTTCTCTCTCTCTTGCTGGCAGTGACATGTTATCCTCCTTTCTCTTTCTTCTTCTCTTTCTCTCTCTCTTGCTGGCAGTGACATGTTATCCTCCTTTCTCTTTCTTCTTCTCTTTCTCTCTCTCTTGCTGGCAGTGACATGTTATCCTCCTTTCTCTTTCTTCTTCTCTTTCTCTCTCTCTTGCTGGCAGTGACATGTTATCCTCCTTTCTCTTTCTTCTTCTCTTTCTCTCTCTCTTGCTGGCAGTGACATGTTATCCTCCTTTCTCTTTCTTCTTCTCTTTCTCTCTCTCTTGCTGGCAGTGACATGTTATCCTCCTTTCTCTTTCTTCTTCTCTTTCTCTCTCTCTTGCTGGCAGTGACATGTTATCCTCCTTTCTCTTTCTTCTTCTCTTTCTCTCTCTCTTGCTGGCAGTGACATGTTATCCTCCTTTCTCTTTCTTCTTCTCTTTCTCTCTCTCTTGCTGGCAGTGACGTGTTATTCCCTCTCTCTCTCTCTTTCTTCTTCTTCTCTTTCTCTCTCTTGCTGGCAGTGAGGTGTTATTCCCCCTCTCTCTTTCTTCTTCTTCTCTCTCTCTCTTTCTCTTGCTGGCAGTGACGTGTTATTCTCCCTCTCTCTCTCTCTCTCTTTCTTCTTCTCTTTCTCTCTCTCTTGCTGGCAGTGACTTGTTATTCCCCTCTCTCTCTCTCTTTCTTCTTCTCTTTCTCTCTCTTGCTGGCAGTGACGTGTTATTTCCCCTCTCTCTCTCTCTTCTTCTCTTTCTCTCTCTCTTGCTGGCAGTGACGTGTTATTCCTCCTCTCTTTCTTCTTCTTCTCTCTCTCTCTCTCTCTCTTGCTGGCAGTGACGTGTTATTCCCCCTCTCTCTTTCTTCTTCTTCTCTCTCTCTCTCTCTTGCTGGCAGTGACGTGTTATTCCCCCTCTCTCTTTCTTCTTCTTCTCTCTCTCTCTCTCTCTCTTGCTGGCAGTGACGTGTTATTCCCCCTCTCTCTTTCTTCTTCTTCTCTCTCTCTCTCTCTCTCTTGCTGGCAGTGACGTGTTATTCCCCCTCTCTCTTTCTTCTTCTTCTCTCTCTCTCTTTCTCTTGCTGGCAGTGACGTGTTATTCCCCCTCTCTCTTTCTTCTTCTCTTTCTCTCTCTCTTGCTGTCAGTGACGTGTTATCCCCCCTCTCTCTCTTCTTCTCTTTCTCTCTCTTTCTCTTGCTGGCAGTGACGTGTTATTCCCCCTCTCTCTTTCTTCTTCTCTTTCTCTCTCTCTTGCTGGCAGTGACGTGTTATTCCTCCTCTGTAATTGCTTCTAGTAAGCGTCTGTTATGCAGCAGTTGTGTAACTCTATTGTGATGACGTGTCTGTCATACAGGGAATGATGGAGGGAGTCCCTCTGGTACAGGCCGTCGTCCCCAAAAATCAGGCCCATTCCTTCATGACGCAGGGATCTCCCGACATATTGGTGAGTAAATAGTTCATGTAACATTACGCTACGGATCCTTTCTAGATATCTCTTCTTTATAAATATCTCATACTATAGTGCTCCAGACCCTCCAACATGACCCCTTCCATTAGCTACAATATACTCCGCTCCTGAGCTTCCAGCTGTCGCTCACCTGATTATGATGAATTGAATGATATTTCTAAAACTATTTTTCTCAACAACAAAAGTGGTTACCATAGTAACTGACCATTGGAAACCGAGGAGCAGAGCATTTTGTACCTAATGGAATGGGTCTTGTTGGAGGGTCTGGTGCTCCTATACTGGCCCTCATGACTCCCTGTAGGAGTCCGGTGGTACACTTGTTATGTTGACCCGTCTCGCTCCTCTCAGGTCACCATTAGTGCCAACGGGCTGTTGGGAACCCACGGTTGGCTACCCTACGACAAGAACCTGTCCAACTACTTCAGCTTTACCAAGGACCCAACGGTCTCCAATGCCACGTGAGTATCCCACTCGCTGATCATAGAACGCCTGGCGTCAGATATTATCATGATCTGTTCAGGGGGCTTCTCTGTGCCACATGATTAGTGGATAACAGAAGTATTGGTGGGATATCTGTGTCTTGTTTCTCAGAGTCTGGTGTTTGCCGTGCATTAGGCTCATCTCCAGTGGCTCCATCCAGAAGGTTCCATGCTGTGTGATACACCGTTGTGTAATATGTGTGTGATTCTCTCTATGTGCTGGTTTCAGGACCAAGCGATTCTTGTACGGACCCTTCGCCCTCAGCGCTGAACTCTCTACCAGGACTCTGGTTGTGTCTCATGATGCCAAGTTACTGTTCAGTGGAGGCCACTGGGACAACAGCCTGCAGGTCACCTCCTTGACCAAGGGCAAGGTCATCGGCCACATCACCAGGCATATCGGTGGGTATCCTCTTTGCGGTGTACTGAGCACTGTATAACGGTGGTTTCCTTTCATTCTATGGCAACACACAACAGGACGCAGAATATATTCCCACAAACAACATAGCAAAGCTCTTAATGGAGTTCAGCAAATAATTTATATTACACAGTGGAATTGTTAAAGATTACACAGCAATTACACAGCTAAAGATCTACAGGAAGAGCTCAGATACCACACACC
>WWET01007004.1:19752-33953 GCA_011038615.1 Limnodynastes dumerilii | reverse complement strand
ATCCATTGGGACAACACATAGACCATAGTCCTTAACCTGAGGCTAGACAACATCATGCTATTGCCTTGGACCTACTAAGACCTGCCAACTGGTCCATATGGTCAGAGGTGGTATAAGAACTTATGTATATACCATGTTGTCAACACCCATGACTATGGCTGTGAAGTACCTGTATAGGTATTATTATTAGCGTTTATTTATAGGGCGCCACACAGTATCCACAGCACCACACAGAGGCAATAGGAAAGCCAATAGTTACATATGCAATACAATAATTAACAAAAGGTATACAATCATAGAATAAGGATTACAATACATGTACAATGCAAAAATAAAATACTGTACAAAAATAGCAGAACAATATGTATGGAAGAGAGGGATGCAGGAGATGTGTGTAGGAGCAGGTGAATAAGGAGAGAGATAATATGTATGGGAGATAGGGATGCAGGAGATGTGTGTAGGAGCAGATGAATAAGAAGAGAGATAATATGTATGGAGATAGAGATGCTGGATATGTGTGTAGGTGCAGATGAATAAGCAGAGAGATAATGGGGCTGATTCAGAGATACGATTTCCACGGCATTTAGGAGCGTGTCTTTAAGATCTTAGAAAATTTGCATTACTGCGCATGCGTAGTAATAGTGCAACGCAGTCTACGTTGCGGTTAGGAGCGTAATTCGCTAAGAGCGTAAGTTTGAATCGCTCGCAAGCACTTAAGATCGTAAGTGCAGCGAATCTTTAAGATCTGAAGGATTTGCATAACAAACAGGAGACACAGGGATGGAGATGGGGAGGGCAGGTAGGCTTAGGTGGAGGAAGGGTAACCAGCCTGAAGAAGTGGGTTTTGAGGGAGTGTTTGAAGAATTGGAGGGTGCTGGATTGCCTTATAGGATGTGGTAGGAATGAAATATATATATGAGATATTAACTTAATTTATAATATTGTATGGACCAGCATTGCAGATATGAGGTAGCCATAGGGTGTGGAGGATACTGATCTCGTGGTCTTCAGAAAGGTGGCAATCTCCGGGAGATGGATTCAGAGAGAGGTCTATGTGAGCCATGCGCTCCAGTTTATCTTTATCCTTTTGCCCTTCTTCTTCTACTCCTGACCCCTCTTTCTGGTGACAGATGTGGTGACCTGCCTGGCCCTGGATCAGTGTGGAATATACCTCATCTCTGGATCTCGAGACACCACCTGCATGGTTTGGGAGGTTCTGCAGCAGGTGAGGCTGCAGCTATGGGTTCCATGATGGTGGACATTGTGGGACCTTTGGCTGATATTTTTGCATGGGTGCTGGGTATCGCCTGTGACTCTGTCCTCTGTCTCCATTCAGGGTGGGTTTTCCTGTGGATTGTCTTCGAAACCCGTGCAGGTGTTGTACGGTCACAATGACGAGGTTACTTGTGTGACCATAAGCACCGAATTGGACATGGCCGTGTCTGGATCTAAGGTTTGGCTAAATCGTCACCTCTCTGTTTGCTTTTCTCATCATACAATGTCGTTATATTTCTCTTCCACCAATCACTTTCTTCTCATCGGTCTTCATTCTTCTCCATTTGTCCTTGTTTGTCACATTTCTCGTCCCCAGTTCTTCCCAATTGCTGTCCCCTCAAGTCTTGGAACTTGAGTTGGGGGTTTTCGATCTAGATATTAAATATACCCTCCTCTATCTGGTATTACACCTAGTTAATATACAAATATAGCTGCTACCTCCTAACAACCTTACTTAGATGCCACACTTGCCACCAGACAGCAGTCCACATACCACCAGTGGAACATGTGCTTCTGATTAAGAACCACTGCAATAAAACATTATCTTACCTTCAGCTTGGTAAAAGGTTATTTCTCCTACATTCAATAGAAGGTTATATCACCATCATCCCAATAGAAGATTATATCACCATTATCCCAATATAAGGTTATATCACCATTATCCCAATAGAAGGTTATATCACCATTATCCCAATAGAAGGTTGTCTCATCTACTTTTGTTCCGCGTTATTACTTGTGAATTGTAGTTTGTTTCTTGTTTTCCCGTCTAGAGCGTTGCAGCGATTCAGCGACTTGTTAGAGCATCAGTGTTATATACAGTTATATGTCATTGTGATTGTTGTGACTTTATTGGAGGCAGCATCCAGTGAGATTCCAGCGGCCATTGAATCTAGAACTTACTAAATGACAGATGGAATCTTATTGGTTGTATAGGAAAGGGCTTAGTTTTCTGGTTGGTTGTATGGGAAAGGGCTTAGTTTTCTGGTTGGTTGTATAGGAAAGGGCTTAATTTTCTGATTGGTTGTATAGGAAAGGGCTTAATTTTCTGATTGGTTGTATGGGAAAGGACTTCATTTTCTGACCCAGATGTTTTATTGAGAGTAACTGATGTCCTGTATTGTTGCGGATTTTTATCATTGCAGTTTTGTGTCGTTGAGGTTTTTTATTGTTTCATGTTTGTGTCGTTGCGGTTTTGTGTCGTTGTGGTTTTTTATCGTTTCATGTTTGTGTTGATGCAGTTTTTTGTCGTTGCATGTTTGTATCATCGTGGTTTACCATCTCTGCTCTTTAATCTCTGTGTCTTGTAACTAATATAAATTGTAATCCTGGAGTATTCGCTGCTCGCTTTACCTTTGCTTGTCCTCTCCGCAGGATGGCACAGTCATCGTACATACCATTCGTCTGGGGCAGTTCATGAGGTGCATAAAGCCTTCCTGTGACAGTTCTCTACCGCTGACCATCTCTCACCTTGTGGTGGGCCTAGAGGGGCAGATTGTCTTCCAGAGCAGCATTGAGGGCAGGAGCTCTCTCAAGGTCAGGACCTTCCTTGCATCCCTCTAGAAAGCCGCATTGACAATCACATGACCTCTAGGGAGATGGCTTCTAACATGTCCTACAAGGGCTTAATCTTTATCCTTCAATGAAGAAAAATCTAATATTCCCAAATTTGACCCATAATTCTGATTCGTTTGTGTAATGAAAACTTTGTGAGACCAATATGAACTTTATAGAACTAAACCTCTTTACCTGAAGTTGGCACTTTTTGTCTTGGTCGCAGTGATTCCCTATCATCTGATATCGTTTTCACATCAGACGGGATTTTCAACCCAGGTTTTTTTCTGTGCAAATTGCCGTGTTACAAAGACCCCACGTTATAAGTCCACCTATAACCCGGGAAATTCCCGGCTCTGACCCTTTTACGTGTGCCATGAATTTCCTGGGTCTCCTTTCTGGTCCACCTGCAGTTCCACTATCCACCGTATGAATTTAGTGGTGTTCGCTCTCCTTTCTGGTCCGCAGGTGGACCGGAAAGGAGACATACAAGTACTCCTAAAACGCTGCTCCCGTCTAAGACATTTGTTTGCTATTGCCATAGCAATAGTAAACAGATCTCTCCAATCAGGTGTCTTTGTGAAGTATCTGTGTTGAGAAACAACACTGGACCTTTCACACGAACACCAGTCCCATGTGAGACCCTGGCAAACCCCTTCTTTTTTCTCGGGTTGTTGAAAAAGGGACATTTTCCATCATCCCCAAATACCCAGGTTTTTGGTGGTGATATGAAAGGGGTTTAACATTGTAATTGTTATATAACTGGGGACATTAATGAATGTTCCCTAGAGCGGCGGTCAGATTTCTTCAGAAATGTCACAGAATAACAAGTTGTATGTTTATTTTCTAGGACAAATTCGCTCTACATCTCTACTCCGTCAACGGGAAACACTTGTCATCGGTGTCGCTGGACGAGGAGGTCTCCGCTCTCTGTATCACACAGGAGTTTGTGGTTCTGGGGACTGCGCAGTGTTCTCTGCAGATCCGGGAGCTCCGGAGGTAAGGACATCGATCATAACGACGCCCGGGAGAATTATTATTTTACCGTTACACAGAGGGATAACTTGTAGCTACAGCTAGGAAATGGTTTGTGCTCTTTATAAAGAGCCTCAATATTCCTATACTCCATGACAGTAAGGACTAACGAGACCTTCCCTCTCCTCAGCTTGGGCCTGGCTGTTAATCCGCTGCCTATGAAGGTTCCCGTCCATTGCGTTTCCGTGACCAAAGAGAACAGCCACATCCTGGTGGGCTTGGATGACGGGAAGTTGATCGTGGTGGGCGCTGGACAACCTCTGGAGGTTCGTGTTCCATAATTAATGGAGTTTGACATTAATGTTGCCTATTGGCCTGTTTTATTTTGCATTCAGTTGCACAGTGATAGGAGCAGACGATGGCGATCCACGCAGGAAACCTTTCTATTAGCGGAGTGTGCAGATAGAGGTGTAGGAGGAACATGTGGAAATCTGTTAGCAATGATTCCCGGTTCCTGGGTCTTTATCTGGAGGTAAAGTCTGTTCTGTTTTGTTCTTTCCTCTTTTCTAGGTCCGATCGGGTCAGTTCTCCAGACGTCTCTGGGGATCCACCAGGCGCATTTCACAAGTGTCTTCTGGAGAAACCGAATACAGACCAACAGATTCCAACTGAGCCATGATGTCGAGACCAAAAGTGCCTGCTGGGAACACGGTCTCTAACACACTGGACGTCCTCCGGGAAAAAGTGGCTGAAGAACCCAGATGTCGACCTTAGTGGAGCCGCATGGGTTCAACGCGTTTCTCCTTTCCATGGATGGACAATGGGCGGAAAGGCACTGGATTCTGTGGAAGCAATACTTTGGGGTGTTGAAACTTTAATAGGAAAAGTTCAATAAGTGAATGTGACAATCAAACGCACCTTTTTTTCTAGAAATCTTCAGATTTTACAAGCCTTAAAGTAGAAGAATTATTCCCAACTTTCCACTGGGAAGACGAGCGGACCGTGATTATGACTAGTTACCGGCGTCCTGTCCGCTGGTGAGGAGAGAAGCCGGTAGATTAGGGGCTGGGATGGATGAACCCGTTGAGGAAGCACCAGATTTCTGCTGCCATTTTTTTAATGATCCCTGTTTTTGGATGTTTTCTATGGATGTTTTCTATTTCGTGGTGGAACACTGTAATATATGTTACTGGATTTAATGGTCATTTACCTCTCTTGCACTTCTGCAGCTGCGCCGGAGATACCTACAATGTGTTTATATTGTTACGTGGCGTGTACAGTGCCGGACACTGTCTCTTCCTGCGGACATTGCTGCGCACTCGCGTCTTCGATGACCTGTTACCCATCTGTTGGGGGGTTGCGTTTCTACTGATACTTTTATGTTACTGATAATGATTGTGAGAATAACTGGTCGTTTTCCGAGACCAAAATAGGATATTTTTATGTTCTGAATAATCTGAATGTTTGGGGGAAAGGGGGGTTGGAGGAGAGGGTGACACTGAGGAGGAGGGTGCTGGCCGGGGGGGATATGTCAGGAGGTGGCGTTGGAGGAGAGGGTGACACTGAGGAGGGGGGTGCTGGCCGTAATGTGTGTAGTTATTTACTGCTGGGATCCGATTCTCCAAAACAAAGCGGCTTCGTGTTTACCGCCTCTGGATCCGGATTAGTGCTCGTTTATATTCCCATATTTGCAATAGAGTTTCAGGTCTCTCGTTCCTTGATATCGGTGATGCTCAGCTACATACACTGTTAATACAGCACCAGCAACATCATACACAACTGTTACCAGCTGCAACAAACATATCAGCACAGAAATGAACTGAGGGCCACAGTGGCACCTGTGAGGGCTGGGTGTGGCCCTGGGGCCACCTGTTGTTTATTGCTGCTTTATATGATGTGATTTGCCAGCATCCGGTTGTTTTAATGTTGATGTTGGAACGTGACGGCTGGCAGAGTCACCAGCAGGGATTTTCCTCCGTGGTGTTATGATGGAAATGATCTCTTTGTAATGTCTGAATCTCCAGGTTTCTTTCCAGTAATGGAGCCACGATTTACATATCTAAGTAGACGCTTGTTCCTTCCTAATGGGCATCTCTTCTATTAAGGGCGCCCAGCAGTGGTTTTAGGGGTAAGATCAGGGGACAGATATTTTGTTAATGTTATTTTTTCCTTTTTTATAATACAGCGTAGTTTTATGTAGTGTTGTCGAAAAGCGTTTAATGCTGTTTTATGTCTTGGTTATAGTTTAGAAGTTTGAAATGTTATATATATAAAAAAATATATATAAATATAAAGCTATTGTCTTACAAGCACTGAAATGAAAGATAAGGGCGATTATATTGGGACTGTCATGTGACCGCTGATTGTAGCCTTCACCTAGATTTACTATTGCTGTAAGTGGAGTCTGTATTAAGCAATCAGATTCTTGCTGCCATATATACAGTAGTCTAGGAAATGAGAGCTAGCATCTGATTGGCTGCTTTGGGCTAAACTTCCACCTATCCTTTAGAGACTGTCCTAAGTCTTTCTTTCTCACCTATCCGGTTAGTGCCGCGTCCCAAGCCGTCATGCTGTATACAATGGTTAAGGCGAGTACTAGTAAAGAGAATTATCGGAGATTGTGCAGTCACTACTGATTGGTGCGCCGGAGGTCACATGTCACCTGCGCTGTTACGGGATGCCCTGGTCATAAGGACACTAGTGTCCTGATGGGATTCTTGGTCCTCTACACACATGTTACATTTCCTTTTTTAGACAGCGCAGATTCCGCCATTTTACCTTGTACATAGAATCGGAGCGTTTTCTGGTGAAACCAGCGGTTACCCGGAAAAAACGCCTTTAAGAATTTTACTCTCTCGTTTTATTTGCGTCCAATCCCTTGTTTGCTGCACGGCCCGGGCGGGGGTCGCACCATGGCCCGTATATTGGGTCATTTTCTTGCACGCGACGCAGCCTGAGCCGCAAATATTTCCTGCAGTAATAATACTGAAGAGATTGCCTTAGATTTGCCGCTGTCCTTTGTACCTGACACTCCGAAATGTGGTTATAAATCTGTGTTTAAAAAAAAAAAAGCCTTTTCTACTGAAACGCGTCCGGTCTGTTATTTACCGGTGTCTGGGGGATTCCGCGTCTATAATAAATCATCATTGATTGGCTGCTTGAGGATGAACATTTCCATGTATATTTGCGTGTACACGTGTGTGAGAGAGATAACGCAGTGTGTACTAGTGTCTATCCACGCGTACAAATCACATCGCCAGACACACGCAGCTGTATTATTACACCAGATCAGACATAGGAGCTGGGAAAAGCCAGAATCCTCTCCTGTGATGGGTCATCATTTACCAAGGAGCAGAATTATTTCCTTTGTAGTAACTATGAGATGAATTCTGACAGATGGGAATTATTCAGCTTTATTGCGTTAGTCAGAGAGATTTCATCAATCAACAGCAGCACAGAGAGTGTCAGCGTCAGCTCCCGGCATTGCATGGTAGATGGTAATCAGGTGCCGTCATATATACATCTCACAGGACTCCACCTTACATAAATTGCTGTGTATAGATATAGGAGATCTGCGGATACTGTCACTAGGTGTGTAATGATGTATGTGTGTAGATTACACAATCTGTGTCACAACATAACATAACGTCTTCAAAACAATCATTTTATCTCCGCAGTTTATTATCCTAAATCATCTACTAATCCCATATCATCTAATAATCTAATATCATCTACTAATCCCATATCATTTTATATCTACTAATCCCATATCATTTTATATCTACTAATCCTATATCATCTACTAATCCCATATCATCCTATATCATCTACTAATCCCATATCATCCTATATCATCTACTAATCCCATATCATCCTATATCATCTACTAATCCCATATCATCCTATATCATCTACTAATCCCATATCATCCTATATCATCTACTAATCCCATATCATCCTATATCATCTACTAATCCCATATCATCCTATATCATCTACTAATCCCATATCATCCTATATCATCTACTAATCCCATATCATCCTATATCATCTACTAATCCCATATCATCCTATATCATCTACTAATCCCATATCATCCTATATCATCTACTAATCCCATATCATCCTATATCATCTACTAATCCCATATCATCCTATATCATCTACTAATCCCATATCATCCTATATCATCTACTAATCCCATATCATCCTATATCATCTACTAATCCCATATCATCCTATATCATCTACTAATCCCATATCATCCTATATCATCTACTAATCCCATATCATCCTATATCATCTACTAATCCCATATCATCCTATATCATCTACTAATCCCATATCATCCTATATCATCTACTAATCCCATATCATCCTATATCATCTACTAATCCCATATCATCCTATATCATCTACTAATCCCATATCATCCTATATCATCTACTAATCCCATATCATCCTATATCATCTACTAATCCCATATCATCCTATATCATCTACTAATCCCATATCATCCTATATCATCTACTAATCCCATATCATCCTATATCATCTACTAATCCCATATCATCCTATATCATCTACTAATCCCATATCATCCTATATCATCTACTAATCCCATATCATCCTATATCATCTACTAATCCCATATCATCCTATATCATCTACTAATCCCATATCATCCTATATCATCTACTAATCCCATATCATCCTATATCATCTACTAATCCCATATCATCCTATATCATCTACTAATCCCATATCATCCTATATCATCTACTAATCCCATATCATCCTATATCATCTACTAATCCCATATCATCCTATATCATCTACTAATCCCATATCATCCTATATCATCTACTAATCCCATATCATCCTATATCATCTACTAATCCCATATCATCCTATATCATCTACTAATCCCATATCATCCTATATCATCTACTAATCCCATATCATCCTATATCATCTACTAATCCCATATCATCCTATATCATCTACTAATCCCATATCATCCTATATCATCTACTAATCCCATATCATCCTATATCATCTACTAATCCCATATCATCCTATATCATCTACTAATCCCATATCATCCTATATCATCTACTAATCCCATATCATCCTATATCATCTACTAATCCCATATCATCCTATATCATCTACTAATCCCATATCATCCTATATCATCTACTAATCTCATATCATCCTATATCATCTACTAATCCCATATCATCCTATATCATCTACTAATCTCATATCATCCTATATCATCTACTAATCTCATATCATTTAATAACCTTATTTCATCTACTAATCCCATATCATCCCATATCATCTACTAATCTCATATCATTTAATAACCTTATTTCATCTACTAATCCCATATCATCTAATAATGTTATATCATCAAAGCATAGGGCCAGATTTACTAAACTGCGGGAGAGGAAAAGTGTAGCTGTTGCCCATAGCAACCAATCAGGTTCTAGCGCTCACTTTCCTGTTACATACTAGACAATGGCAGTTACAATCTGGCTGACCCCGCATGCTGTAGCCCTTCATTAAGTTCTCTGTGCGGACGTAGGTACCGATGTGCCTAAACCCGCCCATACTGTATAACTTTAATGCCCCCCCCCATGTACGTGTATTCACGCCCTGACATATGAAGTTGTGCACGAGCGTAAATCAACTCCATACGTAGGAAGATCCAATGAGTAACATCTGCCGCGCGTATGGTAGATCACAAAAAAAACCAACTTACACACACACGGCATATGCGCATGTTTGCGAAAGTCTGAATACAGCCCCGAGTCCCGGGCAACCAATAACCCTTTATCCCCCCAGACAGTCTCAACGCACCAGCAGCTCATTGGATGAGGAGTAAAACTTCAATACTCACACTGTATCCGATTGGATCAGCTGATGAGTGTCGTATCAGTGTGCGCTCCTCCCACAGCGCCAACACGAGCCAGGCGCTCATCTGTAATGCTGTGAACCTCTAAACGGGGACTGGCTGTCCCCGATGTCCCTGTCGAAGTGATTGACAGGGGCGGGACTTAAATTGCCATAAATTGTATCCATAAGTCCCGCCCCCATACCGACATCTAGTTCTTCCCTGCGAGATCTCCTGGAGGAAAGAGAAGAGAAGTCATCATCCCTGACCTCCAGCACTTATACGTGGAGCGCCGCACGCTGGTTTAAGCGGTCAGCCTGTGATAGCTTCTTTATGCAGACGGATCGGCCCAGCCCCGCACCAATATCGCGTGGCTCCGCCCTTCTAGACTCAGGCCCCGCCTCCTTTGTATGCGAGTGTTTCTGGCAGAGGTCTGTGCTGTCTTTACATTCGCTCACCACTGGGGGGAGACATTGACATGTTTAAGGATCACAGAGACACCTATATGGGACTGTCTGGCACTAAGCAGGGACTGTACAAGTGACATGGAGGTGACACGGAGGTGACACTTGCACAAAGAAACGCAGATTCCCGGAGCATCGTTTCCCTGTGTGACCCCCGGCCTTAGCATTGTTGGGAAGCATTTGCCGCCTCTGCCATGACATTGCACATGGAGTAAGGAAGTGTGGCGAGCACCATTCATGCCTGCAAGGGGACTAATCATGTGATTTATGCAAAGCGCGTCTGAAGCCCCGCCCCCTCACCAGAAATGCCCCTTTTCTTAGTATTACTAGGGATGGGGGTGGGACTTGCTCCTAGTAGCACTATGAATAGCAGTGTTGCTAGGCAGGGGGGCGGGACCGTCTCACGGCCTCACGTCCCCTGCGGCAGATTTTACGGCTCTCCCGGGATACCAGGAGAACTGCCCGAATTTTGGACTTCTGGGAGGGTCGGCAACCCTGCCATGAACACAGCTGTATCCTTACTGGAAATGCAAGCAGTCCACATAGAATGGAAAGTTCTTGAAGTAGCTTCTTGTGGCCCCAGGTGGCAGTTGCGACCCCCCAACATGACCCCTTCCACCAGGTACACAATACTCCGCTCCTGAGGGTACCATAGTAACTGGCAGTTGGTTACCATAGTGGCTGACAGGTGGTTACTATAGTCACTGACAGTTGGAAGTCCAGGAACAGACTTCCTGTACCTAATGGAATGGGTCTTGTTAGAGGGTCTGCAGTTGATAGTACAGCACTTTGGACCTGATTCAGAGATCCACTGCCGATGGGATCTCAAATATACGACATCCAAGTGTCAGATCTTAGCAGGTTACAGCCCACTGAATAAACAGTCACTCCCCTTGCAAACAGCGGCGGATCTTAAAGTTAGACCACCATTGACTAACCCTAACTCTGCGCTGTCATTTGAGATCTTAAGTGAATTAGTTGCGTTTATTTAAGATCCTAAGTGTCTGCTGGCGCCCACTTTCCCTCATCTCAATGCCTCCCCCCACCCATATTTATGCAAATCCTTCGGGTCCTATATTTACGCAGCACTTCGGATCTTAAGTGCTTGCGATTGATTCACAGGTCCGCGCTTAACGAATTTAGGATCCTAACCTCTACGTAGATGGCGTTGCACTATTACTGCGCATGCGCAATGATGCAAATTTTTTTAAGATCCTAAATATACGCACCGAAATAGCGATAATATCGTATCTCTGAATCAGGCCCAATATTTATTACTTTTATATATGTTTTTGGGGACATTCATTTGAAAATTAAACTTAACTGTGTACATTGAAAATATTAGGAATGGTTAGGGTAAACATGATAGTTTGTTTTAAATGATGGGTGGGGTTATTTTATAAGTACCAGGGCATGTGTTATTTATATGTATGGCGCATCATTTAATGATTTGTATGTTTCAGAGCAGTATTAACACAATACTATGTATCGGGAAGCATTTATTTCATGATGTCTAGGCATTGGGGCAGCATTTACATCATACTATGTATGGGGCAGCATTTATTTAATTGTAGGCATCAGGGCAGCATATACAGATTACTATGTGCAAGATAAGAATTTATTTAATTATTTATAGGGATCAGGCCAGAATTTAAAGCTTTCTATGTATGGGCAAGCATTTATTTAATTATAGGCATCGGGGCAGTAATTATCTATTCTTATGTATCGGGGTATTAATTATTTATTAATACGTATCGTTGCAAGGTTTGTTTTTGAATATGTATGGGGCCATAGTATGTATTTACTATTTACGGGGGCACATAATGTATGTAGGGGCATGCCATTAACACTTTGCATGCTCCCACTTATGGTACTAGAAGGCACGGCATGCCCTAAAACACAGGGGCAGCATGCTATGGGTTAACAGCATGCCGGCAGGCATATTAATTATACCGATATCAAGGAAATCGACACTCACAACCACCTCTATTTATCTCTGGCTATTTTTTTTACCCATTCTACAGCAAGTTTGAAACTCGCCCCTTAGTATATCTGAGATTTGTATCTTCTAAATGGGAGAAATCACCAGAGATAGATCAACAATGGCGAGTTTTACAAAAACTCATCTCTGTCGATTTAGCACCAACTCTCCTTTAGTAAATCTGATATTTCAAAATTGCCAGCAAAAAAAAAAGCGGCGATTTTGACAAACTCGACTTTAGTAAATCTGGCCCTCTATGGCTATCCTTTGTTTCTTCATGGCTACATGCACCACAACTGAATGTCGCCAATAGAGATTTTTCCAAAAAATATACAAATTTCCACTACATTATCAACTTTTCTTTTAACAGAAACCTTTTTTAATATATCAGTTACCTGAAAATTCACACATTCTTTCTGTTGTGTTCCAGAGGCCTTTACATTCTTCATCAGAATTTATACATCTCGCTCTCAAGTTGAGACAATTTATCGCTTGAGATGCAGGGATGTTCAAAAATATTAACCAGAGAGCTGTAAAACAAATGACTGAATAAATACTTTTTCAAATTAATTTTCTCAGATCTACTAATTAGTAAATTTTTGGAGAACTTACAAGTATTTCTAAGGTGTAATCACAGCAGGTATTAGGAGGGTTATATCTATGGGTCCAGCGCCCCTGGCAAAGTAAGGGATAGCTGTAGGAACCACAGAGCTGTAGGCACGCACTCACAACTTAATAAGCATAAAGTAAAAAATAGGGGTGCACGACAATGAGGTATATATAGAAAAAGAGCACAATAGCTCGTCAGCACTGCCTTTAAAAAATCAACTCTATCAAAAAATTGGATAAATGTCATTTAATCTGTTATACCCAAACACTTCACAGTGGTGCAAGAAAAATATATAAAGTGCACAGTGCAATATGATAAAGTAATGAGGCTCCAAGTGTTGACATAACAAACGTTCCACATAAAAGTATGAACAAGAGCTGTCCCAAACTAATGCAATATGTCCGTGAAAGACCACTTAAAACTGTTGAAATCCAAACAGCAGCAGTAAATAATAATAAATACATGTGCAAAGGCAACAATGGTCAGCTAAGATACTTAAGAGAATAGATGGAACGTCTCAGGACAGCACAGAAGGCAGCCTCAATGTGGAGAAAGTGCACTGAAGAGCAGCATCACAAGTCCATCCTGACGACGGTCGTTTCGGTGCTTGTAAGCACCATCATCAGGGGACACAGAACCAGTAAGCTGCAGGTAAGAATCACAGAATAAGCCACCAAAATATATAGAGAGAACTCACCCGCCATTGGATCGTCCATGTGGCACGCCAAGAAGTCACCTGATGAAAAAACAGGAGGAAGTACGTCATTCAAGTCAGCCGCGGCGCACACCGTCACCATGACAACCACAAACAGAGTGCGCGTCAAATGACAGTGCCATCCAGTGGTCCAACAGGTGCGTCACGCATTGCCCTGGTGACAATACGACAACTCCAGTGTACCAGCGGAATGACAACAGGCAATGATTCGATGGACATAAGCAGGCAAAGGCTGAAAACGTGAAATATAAATAAATATAAGAAATATTATAGAAAGCCATGCAGATCCAGTTCTCATTTAGACCATGAGGAGCCCTGGTATTGAACAGGGAGATAAGTTTGGCTTCCTTCTGTAATAAAAGGAGATCCCTATTTCCCCCACGTCTGAGGGGAGGGATTTGGGCAATAGGCATACATTTTAAATCATATGATGGCCACATCCAGCACAATGCCTAGCCACTGGAGGGGTCTTATTGTCAACTAGACTAGCAGCGCGATTAACGGAAGATTTATGCATAGCCAATCTCTCTTTAAACCCTCTCATCGGTTTCCCGATGTATGACTTGGGGCACGGACATAATCAAAGACAACGTACTTGCTATCGTAAGCTCTATATTGGGATGATGGAACTCATTGCCTAGAATCAGGGCCGTCTTTTCCCCTGGGCAGTTTGGGCTAGAGCCCAAGGGCCCCACACATCAAAGGGCCCTTCAGCCAGTGGTGTCATG
>WWET01007004.1:0-11939 GCA_011038615.1 Limnodynastes dumerilii | reverse complement strand
CCAAGCATCTGACTTGCCTTTTTCATTGCTTTGTTACATTGATTGGCTACCTTCAAGGGAAATGAAATAATGACTCCTAGATCCCTTTCCTCCTCGGTAGATTCTAATGTAATGCCATTAAGGAAATATTGAGCCTTTGGGTTGTCCTAAGTGTACTCCACTGGTTACCATCCCCACCCCAGAAGAGATTCCATTTACTACAACCCTTTGTTGTCTATCCTGTAACCAAGATTGTATCCATGCAACTAGCTTTAAGCCCTAAAGTTACAATATCACCTATAAAGATATTAAATAGCACTGGTCCATGTACAGAGCCCTGGGGTACTCCACTGGTTACCTTACCATCCCCAGAAGAGATTCCATTTACTACAACCCTTTGTTGTCTATCCTGTAACCAAGATTGTATCCATGCAACTAGCTTTAAGTCCAACCCTAAAGTTTCCAGCTTATTTAACAGTCTTGGATGTGGCACAGTGTCAAAAGCCTTGCTAAAATCTAGATAAGCTGGAAAACACAGCAGGGGGAGGGTGGAGATATACCATTGTGACAGCAGGGGGCAGTGTGACTCTTTTTCAGTGATAGAAACATTTCTAAGCCACAATTTGCAGCATTCACAGAAATCTGAGCAGGATGGTGACCTAAAACTGCTGCTTAGATACATCTGTTGTCACGCATATCGTGTTGGCCAACATTGGGCATTGGTGTAGTGCAAGGAGGGGGTGATATCCAGGGTGTCAAAAGACCCAGCATCGGCTTGGTTCAGTACATGTATACAGAGGTATTTGTATGAAGGGAGAGGACCCTGGCCATCAGAGCTTACAATCTACAGACATAACGCAGCAGGAGGGCGATCAGGCAGTGAAAGGGGGTGTGAGGGTGACGGGAACCTCACCTGTGATGAATGAGGGTGGGGGACAGACAGACATCACAGCTCCAGGAGCCCAGATCTCCTCCTGTCATGGCCTCTTATCTCTCTCGTCTTCCCAGCAGTCTCCCACCTGGATGACCTGCCCCCCATTCTATTACACAGCAGCCGCTGAACCCCGTTCCTTCTCCTCATCTGGCTGCACCCCACATGATAACTGGCAGATCCCCCGATCGTTGCGCAGTGTGATGATTTACAGAAACGCCGACAAACGATTCGTTATCTGATCATTTAGAATTGCTGACGTATCGCGACCACGTCGATATCGTGTAGTGTGTGCGCATTCCCGATAATCAGACCGCCATTCATCCGATTTTTTTATGTTGCGGTGCTGGAAGAGGAGCGATATTTGTGGAGTGCGCAGAGGGCGAGATTCTTCCTCCGGAATGGGCAGACGGCGAAAATCAGACGATTCTAAGGAACATCTCTAAACTGCGCGGCCCCCGATATCAGGCGTGAAAATCGCTCCAGTGTGTGACCAGCTTTACCATCACATGGCGTCCGTGCGCGTCCTCAGCGACAGCGGTGAAATTTAATGTAACAAAGCGGCAAGTTTCACATAACAAACGCACAAAAATCAGCAGACACCATACAGACACAACACAGATACAACACAGACACTATATAGACACAATGCAGACACAACACTGACACTATATAGACACAATGCAGACACATTACAGACACTATATAGACACATTACAGACACTATATAGACACATTACAGACACTATATAGACACATTACAGACACTATATAGACACATTACAGACACTATATAGACACATTACAGACACTATATAGACACATTACAGACACTATATAGACACATTACAGACACTATATAGACACATTACAGACACTATATAGACACATTACAGACACTATATAGACACATTACAGACACTATATAGACACATTACAGACACTATATAGACACATTACAGACACTATATAGACACATTACAGACACTATATAGACACATTACAGACACTATATAGACACATTACAGACACTATATAGACACATTACAGACACTATATAGACACATTACAGACACTATAAAGACACAATACAGACACTATATAGACACAATACAGACACTATATAGACACAATACAGACACTATATAGACACAATACAGACACATTACAGACACTATATAGACACATTACAGACACTATATAGACACATTACAGACACTATATAGACACATTACAGACATAACACAGACACTATATAGACACAATGCAGACACAACACTGACACTATATAGACACAATACCTATTAAATACTAGAGTACAATCGCTTTATTAATATATACTTATGAGTGCCCAGGCAACCTTAAATCACTATTTTCCCTCTCACCTAAGAAACGACGGGGATTGCGTAGTCACAATGACTACACATCTCCAGTAGCAAAAATCGTCCACTTACGCACAAAAGAAGCCTCTGCCTCTTAGCTGTGAATCCAGTCCGTATTTTCCAGTCCCGGCTGCTGGGATTAGAGCAGGGTCATGTCATGGTCTTAGTACATAGTGATGCTTTTATATGTCCCTCATTCTGGGTGTTTATTCTTGAATCTGCTGGTTCTATGGCGGGGAATAGTCTATGACACGGAGTGGGGGAATATAAATATTATGATAGATTTATGGATGTCTGCATACGACACATATGTTTGTGAATGATAACATAAAGCAAATAATGTGTCATGTGAATGGGATTGGGTTTCTCTGCGTGTGTTTACGCGAGGTTGTAAGATTTAACGCTGTATATAGTGAGACCCACACAGAGACGGGGTGTAGATTACTAGAACAAGACACATTCCCAGACTGATAAACACGCCCGGGAAACAGACATCTGTGCGGCCAGAAACACGGCCATTAAAAGTGCTTATTCCCAGAAGCCAATGTGACTTTCCCAGAATGCATCACAGCCTCATGTGCATAGATGTCACAGCGTCATTAATGGAGTCTATGTTATGGAATAGAGGAGCAGAACCGACAGAAGCACTTTTCAAAAGAGTATTTAATCCACGGAGACTTACAACCGGATCCAGAGTGTAAAAATAAGAGGAAAACAGGTGGAAAGTTCCATATTATTTATTATTTAGCTTAGCTCTACTTCTGAATCATTTGGAAAAGTTAATCTTCACCAGTTGGTGTGCACAGAGCATGGAAGTATCGCTCTGCTGCTCCGGTACTAACCATAGCGGTAATTAGGGATTATTTACCGCAGTAAAGGGAATCCGTCTTATCGCTAGTACCCGGAACTATGGTAAACAAATAGAACCCTCAAATCTATAGCAAAGTGAAGACATTTATGGGGGAAATACCACAGACGTCTTTTATCCCCATATGGCGCTGACGGACTGGACAGGGCAAGGTTTATGGATGAGGGGAGAGAGCGGGCAGTTAAGGGTTAACCATGGCCCAGCCGGAGGCTTATTTATGGGCACAGATAGAGTGGGGGACGTCAAAGACAAACAAATGGAGAAATCATGGGATGAGTCAGGACAGAAATACACAGTCCCAGAGTCCAACCCGCAGGCCCGGGGACTAACCAGCCATAAATCCCCTCCATTCCAGATCCCTGGCTCACACAGACCATTCCTACCAGAGCTGGAATCCTGGAATCCTGGGATTGTGCAATGTTTAGAGTCACAGATCTGCACATGTGGACTGTTCCAAAGAAGATCAACTACAATAGTGCAAGACCCAAATCCCACAACACCCAGAATGATATAACAGGTACAGGAGGGAGAGGGGGATATGATAGAAGGATATAACCAGGTACAGGAGGGATATGATAGTAGGAGGGAGAGGGGGGTATGATAGAAGGAGGGGGATATGATAGTAGGAGGTAGAGGGGGGTATGATAGTAGGAGGGAGAGGGGGATATACATGGAACTTGTGTTATATATATCTGGAGCATGTACGGCAACAGGGTACGTCCTCAGTAGACATTGGCAGTGTTGGGGGTGAGGAGAGGTGACGGGGAGCTTCATGAAACGTCTTGGTACAGGTCTGGCGGCTTTGTCCTGTTTATATAACGTCTCTTCTTACCCTGTGACCAGTCTCTTGCTGGGTGTGAAATCTCCGTCTCTGCTGGAAGTCTGATGACGCTGGACGCGGTCTAACGGTTCCCATCAGGAAGTTCTGTCCACTTGACACTTCGGCTCCTTCTCCGGGGTTTCTCCGTCCATTGTTCTGCGGTTTCTCTTGCAACGCGAGGACAAAATTCCGGAATTATTAGCGCTAATGTCCTCTGCGGAGGTGCGACCCTCTGAAGCCAACGCAGATACTTTATTGAACTCATTGCTGGACTGCGCGTTACGTCTGAATAGTTTCCTGACCGCGTCACAGATGATATCTCGGATTTTCCATGTTTGTGGACCGGATCCTGACTTAAGTACGATCGCACGCGTGTACATCACTCCCTTCACACGCATATTAAGCGTTCCACCCCATGTTCAGTCGGACAAGACTGCAACATCGATCGTGCCGCGCTCCGATGTGTAACGCACCTCCGTATACATGCGCAGGATGGACACACGGGACACTTGCGCACTGGGCATGCCTACGTACCCTGTCGTCCTGAAATCAGGATCCGGCCCTATGTTATTAAGTAAACGCACGTTTCACGGTCGCCACCAGAGAAAGCTCCGCAGGATTTTCACGTGTGAATTGATGATTCCAGGTCAGAAGTAAAGACGCAGCGACACGATCAGAGGAAACACTTCACATGTTTAACATACACTCAGCGCTGCGTAAACATCAGCTTTGTACCACTCCACAGCCAGGAATCCGTCCGCCGGCTCTAAGCTGCAGCCAGGGCTGTGATTGGCCCCAGGTCCCTCCCGCTTTATTTCAGATTTGTGTGTTACAGATTGTTACACTTGTATTATACAGTATAGGCGTCTCCGTGGCTGACCACATATGAAGCACCGCGGAATTCATGGGGAAATAAATTCTTTAGCAGAGAAAATACGTCTGACTTAGATTTGTTGTATATGGTCACAGGTTTCTTTTATTTAGTTGATTCATTGAATTGAGCTACAAAAGATTCCCAACAAAGGCTTTGTATTCTGTGCGGTCAGGCTTTCCGCTGGCGAGACGAGTCACCGGGCATACGGGACTGGATAAGCATTTAAGGACGATCCTTCATTACCAGGTGCTGTTATGTGACGTATGTGCGAGACCGGAGAACTGTCCTCACACGGATGGAATCATCAGACATCAGGCACCGCCCATACTGTCACATGACTAAGAGGGAAGGCCTATACTGTCACATGACTAAGAGGGAAGGCCTATACTGTCACATGACTAAGAGGGAAGGCCTATACTGTCACATGACTAAGAGGGAAGGCCTATACTGTCACATGACTAAGAGGGAAGGCCTATACTGTCACATGACTAAGAGGGAAGGCCTATACTGTCACATGACTAAGAGGGAAGGCCTATACTGTCACATGACTAAGAGGGAAGGCCTATACTGTCACATGACTAAGAGGGAAGGCCTATACTGTCACATGACTAAGAGGGAAGGCCTATACTGTCACATGACTAAGAGGGAAGGCCTATACTGTCACATGACTAAGAGGGAAGGCCTATACTGTCACATGACTAAGAGGGAAGGCCTATACTGTCACATGACTAAGAGGGAAGGCCTATACTGTCACATGACTAAGAGGGAAGGCCTATACTGTCACATGACTAAGAGGGAAGGCCTATACTGTCACATGACTAAGAGGGAAGGCCTATACTGTCACATGACTAAGAGGGAAGGCCTATACTGTCACATGACTAAGAGGGAAGGCCTATACTGTCACATGACTAAGAGGGAAGGCCTATACTGTCACATGACTAAGAGGGAAGGCCTATACTGTCACATGACTAAGAGGGAAGGCCTATACTGTCACATGACTAAGAGGGAAGGCCTATACTGCCACCTGACTAAGAGGGAAGGCCTATACTGTCACCTGACTAAGAGGGAACGCCTATACTGTCACATGACTAAGAGGGAACGCCTATACTGTCACATGACTAAGAGGGAATGCCTATACTGTCACATGACTAAGAGGGAAGGCCTATACTGTCACATGACTAAGAGGGAAGGCCTATACTGTCACATGACTAAGAGGGAAGGCCTATACTGTCACATGACTAAGAGGGAAGGCCTATACTGTCACATGACTAAGAGGGAAGGCCTATACTGTCACATGACTAAGAGGGAAGGCCTATACTGCCACCTGACTAAGAGGGAAGGCCTATACTGTCACCTGACTAAGAGGGAACGCCTATACTGTCACATGACTAAGAGGGAAGGCCTATACTGTCACATGACTAAGAGGGAAGGCCTATACTGTCACATGACTAAGAGGGAAGGCCTATACTGTCACATGACTAAGAGGGAAGGCCTATACTGTCACATGACTAAGAGGGAAGGCAGGGGGAGTGTCGGGGTAAGTGAACGCTGATACGCTGTGCTTTAGTAAGTACAGCGCATCGGCGTAGGTCTGGATCAGGACCATTCTTCTTATGTCTGGTTTTCACAGCGATCAGTTAATGTGGAAGCGGGCGTATGGGAAAGGTGATTATGGGAAGTGGGCGTATGGGAAGCGGGCGTATGGGAAGGGTGATTATGAGAAGCAGGCGTATGAGAAGCGGGCGTATGGGGAGGGGGATTATGGGAAGCGTAATAAATCGTTTTCACGGGATGTAAAGATGGCTGACCTGGTATCTGGCGCTGAGATGCGTATACGGAGGTGAGGTAAGGTGTATGAAGGCTGCAATTAATGGGATCCCGGAGTCTTGCCCATAATACCTTCCGGATTCTCCCAGTGGTGGAGATGAAGGAGCGACGCTCGGGATGATCTCAGACAGGTCCTGGCTCGTCTACTACGGGTCTCCTGTCCAAACAATGAAGTCACTTTATTGTGCATGTAATGAGCAGGAAACGCTTGGCGCACATTGTCCCTGCATTCCTGGGATTACGATCCCCCTTACCTCATACCTGGCCGCGCTCCGTGTCTGTAACGCGGGAATCAGTCACCTGACCGGCGGCTCCAGTCAGAGGTGTCTTCAGGGCGTAATTATCATGTAAGCTTCTCCGAGCTCGATGTAATGTCACCCTGTCACATCATTTCTATCACAGGAAGGAAAAATCATGTTATTATAAGAATAAAAGATATCGTTTTCTATTATATTTTACTTTCAGACGTCTGGAATCACAACCTCCATTTACAGTCAGCGTTACACTGCTCGTGTATAATGTATTTGTCCCCGTAGCTGCATTGCGCTTAGCGATCCGTAGGAACCATTGTGTGTGCTGATAAATCATATGCACCCGCACGCTTACAAACGCCTCCATGGTACGCACAATGCGGAATATTTTGTGTGACGCCACCGAAGAAGCTCAGAGTAATGACCATGGGACAGATCCAGAATACCGCTTGCGAGCGAATTTATGCGTGGCGGAGACGTAAAATCGCCTTTTGGTAAGTACTGCGCATGCGCACCATAGAAAATACGCTCAGTAATGTAGCGTAATTGTGAACATATGGGCCATTCACATATGTGTCACGTAAATACTTACGTGTGGGCGTGCCAATTTTACGTGAGTCCAAAATACGTCTGAAATACGCTATGTAGGCGGGGTTTGTAGTTAAAGTGTACAGTATGGGCGTGCTTAACTGCGTAAATACATGTTACCCATATGTTTGTGTGCGGATCACTGCGGTTACATTGGCAAAAGTTAAGGTAGGGTTTGAAAAGCGAATCTTGACAAAATACGTACATTCAAGGGGTGTCATGAGGGGAGTGTATAGAAGGTACGCACACGAAAATACGCTACTTGAGTAAACATACGGCAAACGTAGTTCTGGATCTACCCCCAAGCTATTAACCCCCTGAACTGACCAAGCCATTAACCCCCTTACTCAGTAAACGATCTGAGGACCAGAGTGAGTGCAGTAACCTCCAGCCGCACTCTATAAAGTTACTGATCCGCAGGCTGATCCCGGACGCTGGATCTACATTTTCTGGATCTACAATGTGAGATCCTGATGGTGACACGGGCGATGATGTCATTCTGGGATTCCCAGACGCAACAGACCTTTTTCAAAATTGCCAGAGTTTAGTAGTATTTACCGTTGATTTTAAAATCGTTGAATTTACTAATGCAAAGTCATGGCAAAATTGCCAGAGATTATGGTTTCTAAAAATCGCCGTTGAAAAAAACGCCAAAGTTCAAAATCACCATTAAATACATAGGAAACGCTGGATTTACAAAGGGTAGTGTTGTTATTAAATAGGCCCAAAATCGCCAGAGATAAAAACTGTTGCTTCTCACAGGCAAAAATCGCTGCCAATTAAATAGCTATTAATGAATGAGGCTATGAAAAAGGCACCACAAGATGGAAGCAGCTGATGCTATGTGTTATTATTACTAAAATGGCCTTTATTAGGAACATGCAGCATACAATCTTTGAAATGTGTGCCATGCATTACATCACATATTTAAAAAAAATCATTACAAAACCTTAATAATAATAAAAATCCCAGCCGCAGTATGCTATTAACCCTTAGCATGCTGCGGCATATAATACTAGAAGGTACAGCATGCCCATGTATTGCAGGGCATGCTGTGCCTTATAGTTCCATAAGCGGCAGCATGCCAAGGGTTAAGTGCATGCTGCCACAACCATAATGGACAATGAACTTGCAATACAAAGTTAACGATATAGAATTTTTTTTTATTAAGTTACCTGTTTTAATTAATCTGCCCCGATCAAAATAAATATATAAATAATCAGCCCTGATTAATATAAAAACATAATATGTCACGAACATCACAAATAATTAATGAATATGGCCCCACAGCATCAATAAATAAATAATGAATATGGCCCGATACATTAATAAATAAATAATGAATATGACCCTATACATTAATTAATAAATAATGAATAAGGCCCGAAACATTAATAAATAAATAAATAATGAATATGGCCCGATACATTAATAAATAAATAATGAATATGGTCCGATACATTAATAAATAAATAAATAATTAATATGGCCGGATACATTAATAAATAAATAAATAATTAATATGGCCGGATACATTAATAAATAAATAAATAATTAATATGGCCGGATACATTAATAAATAAATAAATAATTAATATGGCCGGATACATTAATAAATAAATAAATAATTAATATGGCCGGATACATTAATAAATAAATAAATAATTAATATGGCCGGATACATTAATAAATAAATAAATAATTAATATGGCCGGATACATTAATAAATAAATAAATAATTAATATGGCCGGATACATTAATAAATAAATAAATAATTAATATGGCCGGATACATTAATAAATAAATAAATAATTAATATGGCCGGATACATTAATAAATAAATAAATAATTAATATGGCCGGATACATTAATAAATAAATAAATAATTAATATGGCCGGATACATTAATAAATAAATAAATAATTAATATGGCCGGATACATTAATAAATAAATAAATAATTAATATGGCCGGATACATTAATAAATAAATAAATAATTAATATGGCCGGATACATTAATAAATAAATAAATAATTAATATGGCCGGATACATTAATAAATAAATAAATAATTAATATGGCCCGATACATTAATAAATAAAACACTTGCCCCAATCCATGATAAAAAATAAATATATCCCCAATTCATACAAAAATAATACACTTTCCCCGATCCTTTACTCATTTATACTACAAGCACCAGCATGCCCGTGGACGCCAGGGCATCTCATCTGAACACAAACTGGCGATTTTACAGGAAACCACTTTTTACATAGGACTACATGTAAATTACAGAGATTTTAGGCAAAAATCACCACTATTTAAATCACTGCAAATCGCTGTTGTCTGAAAATCTCACCTTAGTAATTCTAGCCCTCGATCTAAATATGAGACATCTGAGCACAGGATATGCAGGGATCAATCACTGGAGGATAATCACACCATTAACCACACCCCTTGCGCTAATAGACACCTGGTATCCATACTCTACCATAAGCTTTCCGCCTTATAAACTTATACATAAACTTTCGAGCGTTTCAGAGCTGCGCTAGAATCCACGTAACTCGCTCGGAACGCAGACTGGCGAGCAATGGCGCTTGTCCGATGTTTCCGTCTTTGTCTTTAGTAAATTTGAACAATAATAAATGTTATAAAAGTGTCTTTAATGAATAAGATGTTTCCGGGATGGGCCCCTCGGTGTGTTACAGCTCTGCCCGTGTGCCTCTCCTGAGGGTAATATATGGGTGTTAGGAATTCTGTCACCACATGGCCGTCCACACTAAACATCTTGGAGTTGGACTCGTCGTCATCGCTGATCCAGCGTCTTGTGATTTAGTGTTTGTTTGACATGAGCTACAGAACAATCCGAGGACGACTTCACCGAGAGATGTGTAGAATAATCCCCAGAAGCAGAATCATTTATTATTATATGATCACCTGGCGTCATACAGTCACTTCACACACAGCAGTCACCTCCTATCCTGTGACAATGTCAAGTGAGACACGTTTATTTTCCATTTATTAATAAATACGGTAATAGATGTCACATAAAAGTTTCCTTTTTACCGCTTTTTACTCTCACTGGGGTAGATCCAGAGCGAAGTACGCTAGCCGGAGACGCAAAAACGCGGTGTACTGCGCATGCGCCAGATGTTACGCCACGTAACTCTGTACGTACGTACCATCCTAGTATCAACAGCGTAACGACGAACCAAAGGGCGTGACAGCCATAAGACACCGGTAATTACGCTTCGGAGGCGGGGCGAAGCATTTAAATCGTACAGTCTGGGTGCGCTTAGACACTTATGTGCGTGAAGCCACTACGTACGTCTATAGTTACGCTTTGAAGAGTTAAGGTAGGGTTTGCAAGCGTGAAACGGCCAAAGTAGGTACGAGCGAGGGGCGGGCCTAGAAAATACGCTACGCGATGAAACGTAATGGTAACGCAGGTCTGGATCTGGCCACTATTAGCAATAACCATTTTAATGAGAGAGAAAAAGAATCCATTAAACGAATCAATGAATCAATCTAAACTTTCATTATCCTCATATAGTGATACCGGTGTGATACCTGATAAATAGGCTCCGCTGAGCAAACCAGAACCCTCCGTATTTTATATTTATTTCATGAGATGCGTAGGGACCCATTATATAAAGACAGAGCAATCCAGACATCCCTGCAATCGCTCCTATAACCACTCCCCTTGCGCCCCAGGAATTCCAATATATTTTCTGACTTGTGCGTATGTGAAATGGTGGCACATTTGCGAGGCGAGTGGACAAACGCAGATTCAAGCGCACGGAAATGAGGGGACATTCCGGTTTGGATCCGCACCTCTGGCACTTCAACCATAAAGTGTTTCCCATTCACAGATTTTTAAATAGCTGCTGATCCAAACTGGTAAAAAATGGCGGCAAACGAATGTGAATAAGCTGCTACTGGCGCTGATAACGCACAAATCGCCATCGCCATGGCTACTATCATTCTTCATCTCACCATGGCAGAACCTGGCAGGAGCTTGTTCAGTGACTGAATGGGTTAAAGTTCTTCATTAGCCCCGGTACTGTCCCTCCTAGCCCCAGCTGAACACACATCTGCTTTCCTTTATACCCCGAGCTGACAGGGTCCCTGTATTTACAGTACAATGAAATATTACAAATACAGCAGAGAGATGGTTTAAACACAGCCGCGAGCAGGGTAATAAAAGGGTCCCATTTCCTCAGCAGCAGTCCAGGGAGACATTCATAACAAGCAGCAACCCCCCTCCCCCATCTGATACCTCTTCCCTGTAGTGTCTGATTCCTCTTCCCCGTAGTGTCTGATTCCTCTTCCCTGTAGTGTGATTCCTCTTCCCTGTAGTGTGTGATTCCTCTTCCCTGTAGTATCTGATTCCTCTTCCCTGTAGTGTCTGATTACTCT
>WWET01007003.1:35901-50318 GCA_011038615.1 Limnodynastes dumerilii | reverse complement strand
TCGGCTTTTCAGCCGATCTTACGCTTACGCCCGCCGTCCTAGCGACGGCGGGCGTAGGTCTGGATCAGGCCCTATGTCTCTAGTTCTTGATTAAGCTTGTGCTGTACATCATGTAAGTCTAATATATTATAGCATGTGATAAAGATAGCTGCATATAAAATTCAGAAAGACAAATGTCATTGAATGTATTACATTTTGTGACCATCATTCTGGCTTATTGCTTTGTAGAGAATTTCAGGCACAGTACATGGCTTCTATTTTTAAAATTAGATTTATTTTTCAAAAGTCAAGTAGAAATAACTGGGCTACAGTGCCAACCACAAAATCATTAAACATATTTTTATTATTGATAGTTATATGGACAAATGTGGACAAGCTGAGGTTTATAATAAACATTTACTTTAACAAGAGAAGAAATGCAGCCAAAACCAATAAGTAAGATAGATTTATTTTAAAACTACACAGTGAATGCTCTGCATGTTAGCCACTAATATTGCTGTTGACCTTGAAAGCATTTCAAAGGTCAGTCGGTAAATGGAATAACACATCCTTAAATGTGTTAAGCATGAGCAGATTTAAGCTCGCCATTATGCATGCATGTTGTCTTTTTTCAATTATCTTCTTCCTTAACAAACATATTTATAGCTCCTAGTAAAAGGACATTTTTTTATTCTGTATACTGATAGAATGCTATGTCTTCTGCTCATTCTATATTCATGTCTTAGCTTTAACTTGAAATCTTTAATTTCATGAAACTATTTACTGCTATCCATTCAATCTCTAGGAACATTTTATTCTTCGTTAACATGCAAGGGAGAGAGTTAGGTCAATTTAAATGAGATGCCCAATAGAAAACTAAATATAATTATTTGATAAATCTCTTGATTTTTGATGTATGAAACTGCAAGGTTCTACTTGCTTAATCTACAATAATGAATTCAAAAAATCCACTCTCCTACTTCTCACTTGTCTAAGATAGTATTTTTGAGAATAAGTTTATAGAAGAACTAAAAACAAGGGTTTATTGACAGAAAGTGCATAAAGTATTTTGTCACTAGTAACATCAGTGCAGAAAGTATGGTGGGATAGGCCTGTATGTCTTACCACTAAGAATTCGGCTGAATATGGCTGGCAATGCACATGCAGTGGATCTCCAGGCATATGGATTTTAATTCAAGGCTTAAGGCTGTCTTATGGCAGCTAAGCCCAACTCAAGTCTGCATGAGAGAGGGGAGTGACAGGGGAGGTCGTCTGGATCCAGTCCATAGACTTTACTGTGTGTAGGAAATATTTCATGAATTATTATAAATAGTATATTTTATATTTTTATATAAGCAACAGAATTAATTATTGAATGGGTCTCCAGGCATAAGTTCCATACGCCTGAAGAACCATTGCGGAACACGCCCAAGCAGCTTAGAAATTGGGCTGTCGTACAACAGTCTAGATCTGATCCAAAGGTTTTAAATATAAAACACCTGCAAAAATGTAAATCCATGTAAAAAACAAACCCCTTGGCAAAATCTCATTAAAAATGTCAGCATAGTTTAGTGTATGTAGTGAGTTGTGTTTCTTCTTTATATACATTATGTAAAGGTTGTTGGGACTGTTTGGTGTATATGTATGTATTATAACTATGTACAATGACTTTTACTGAATGAAAATCTTCCCTGTCAGGTCATTTACACCAGCCCTGAACTGGTGCAGGCGTTTTAGGAGGAAGCACATGAAAACATGGGTTCTGTTGCACTCACATCTGCATTAAGATACCCACTTTCTAATGGTAATATAGTAGAGCAGCCAGTTACAATAATGCAGAGCACACAGATGCAAACACAGAGGGATCAGCCACTTTGCCTCTGAATTTTTGTGTTCGCTCCTGCACATCATGAACAGTGCTAAAAATTGGTACTCCTACACATAAAATAAAAGGTGTAAGCTAATTGGACCAGATGCAGAGCCGCACTTCCACGTTTTTAAGTTTACGCATAGCAGGATGCCACTCTGCGCATGTGCAGAACAGATGTGAGCACAAATAGGTGGACACAGACAAGCCCATTCTTCTGCGTTCGCTTCTATGTGGAAAGGGGAGTTCCTCAATATTTTAATTAGAAAGGTTTGGAGCTCTGCATAGGACACACGCAGCGGATTTGCGCATCTGCAGCTCAAAAAATTTGTCAGGGACCCAAACCTCATATTGCACAATCATATATAATCATCCTATACTTCTGTCTTTTCTAAATGTAGTTTTCTTTAATACCTCCAGCTCAAATTTTACAGTAACAAAACAGCATAACTCCCTCAGCAACACACTTACAATGAGATTACACAACATTCTCCCAGTAGCATAGGAAACCCTACCCAATGAAAAGGATATAATGAAGAAAAGTTTTGTATACAGAGATAAAAAAAAACACTCCAGACCAGAGAAGAACAAAGTAATGTAATTTCAAGGTGCCAGGTTACCAAAGAATCACATAGTAGAAAAGAAGACACAGAATTCTTATTTATTCTTCCAATGAAATTCATATCACCAAATATTTGGGTGTGAGAATTTGTGGTAGTTCTCCATTTTTCATGTAGTTGCCTCTTTTGCCGACTGTGGGCCGGATCCAGATTTAATAACATTAGAAAACTTATGCAAGTATGTTCGCGTGCCAGAAGAGTTACACTACAGATCTCCCTGCATACAGTACACAGGTCTGTACACAATGAGATCCATTAGGGGGAAGGGGCATGTGCATTGACATCCACATGCCTAAATCCCAAAAGGGGTGGGGGGGCAGGGATGGGTATGCTGATTAGGCAAAGTGACAGTAGGCACTTACGCATGGATCTGTATTTGAACAGATGCAGATTCATGCAGAGGGTATTGACACATAAGTTGTCTGAATGTGAGAGGGGAGTGACATGGGAGTTCACTTTTCTCTTGTGCACGGACTTCCAGATTTCCGTAAATATGGAACACACAAAGAGGTCTATATCAGGTCCTGTATATGTAATAAATGAGCAACAACGGGGGAATTTAATTTGTGGAGGCATAAAACAGTGCAGAGCTTGAAGTATTAAGCTAGAAGTTACCTCCTCATTAGTGGCATAATGTGTCAAATGATGGCCAACAGAGGTTACCATAAAAACATATAGGGCCAGATCCAGACATGATGCTGTAATGGATCTCTTTATACTTTGGTGTGCTCTGTTCAGAACAAATTCACATGTCATCATGGTGATCCAGACCAGAATGCAACTTACTGCTGTGAACATCTGTATTTAGAGAGGCATTCTGTGGCATTTCGTTGGGGGAAAGGGATGGACGAATACAGAGCCATAACTAGAAATCTTAGTGCCAGGTAAAAAACCTTGAATTAATAACCAGTTAACCTTAAAAATGAACTTACTGCCGCCCCACTTGTACTTTGTGCCCTGTACGATCGCTCCATCGCACACTTCTAGTTACAGCCCTGGACTAACATATACAATGCATAATAATAGCATGTTCATGCAAGAGAACCCAATCACATTTGCACCTTCCATCAGGCATGTCAAGTCGAAAAGGCTGCTCAATCCAATGTGGGACCATGATGGTAGCATTTAAATCAGAAATAACTAAACTCGGCCCTCATAATCTACCAACAGTCCATGTTTTCTAGATCTCCTCAGAGCATTACAGAGGAGATAATTACTACTATCATTGGATCTTTATAAGTTAGTTAGGAACACACCGGTACACCCACAACAAGGAAACCTGGAAAACATGAACTGCTGATTGATCACAAGGCTTGAGTTTGGCTACCACAAATGCTTCACTAAAGGTACTAGAGGTATAAGTGCTGCTTATGCATTCTGCTGCAATTTTTTTACATTAATGTTTGATTTAATTTCATTTACAACTAAGTTTATTCAGGACAATGGGCTGGATCCAGACCTTGTTAAGTGCATGAACTTAGTTACTTCTGGGCTAAACCATGTTGATTGCAGGGGAGTCATATTTCATCTGTTGCAAACAGTATTAGTCTTGGGAGGTGATGTTTCCTAACCCAAGTCTATATAACAGTGTGATAGTAAAGCTGGTCAGTATCTGTGTGTAGTAAGCAATTCAAAGATATATCCCTGCATGCAAAGAATACAATTAATTTGGCTCCCCCTGAAATCAACATGGTTTAGCCCTTGAGTAACTAAGTTCATGCACTTAACAAGGTCTGGATCCAGCCCAATATGTTTAAATATATTTGCATTGTCAATTAAGTACAAAGAATAACCACCATTTCCATTATACATAACAGTAATCTACCCTGCACTTTTATGTTCCAGCTTGAATCAGGCACATAATGTTTTTATCAAACATAAGATTTAAAATAAAAAAAAATAATGACTGTAATCAGCCTAATTCTAATTGTGCACAAAAGCGATTATCTATTAAAATATAACAAACATTAAACACAGTAACTTCATCTTCATAAGGATATTAACATAGGATAACTGCAGGAGAGACAAATGTTGTTTGTTATCCAACTGAATTATCAGTAGGAGAGAACTAAATGCATTAAAGGGAATTTCAAATTTCAAAAAATTGTGTATTCCTTCATAAAATATTGATATAGGTTAGCAATCTTTTCATATGTTGTATAGAAGTTTAATTGTATAAGTCCTGGGTATATTTAATAAGTTTAATGGAGTGTTAAGAATTCAAACCAAGTCCTTTGGCTTAGAAGCAGGAAGCAAACACAGGCTTGATTCTCCCCATTGGGGTTCACTTCCTAATGATTTCAAACTTGTGAACTGGATCAAATGAACTAGTGCTGTGTGTAAAATCTCCCAAAGAAAAAATACTTTTCTTTTGACTGTATACTCTTCTCTCAATTGCTTATTAGAGATTTGAAAATAAGGTGTCCTTAATGTGTTTCTGTGCCGATAATGGCTATTTCTTCAGAAAGGGTGTCTAACTGGTAAATACTAATGGATTCTAAATGCAAGCGGGAGATAAGAATCAAGCTACAATTGCTGTTATGGACCATTAGAGATATTTTCGCATGCAGGAGCTGCTAAATTCTCCATGCAAGAGGCTAGTGAACTCCCATGACACTCCCCTCTCACAGATGGATTTTAGCTGACTTTTGTGTCTTTTATCCTGCCATAACTTTTACACACAGATCTCTGTGTGTGCGTAATGTACTGACATACAGAAGGGACAAATTTGGCTTATACTGTACAATGGAAAATCCTTCCCTCTGCTTACAATGTGTATACTCAAACATACAAAGGGCTGTCAACTCAGAACTTCTGAAGTTGCATAGCCGACTTATACACACATGCATGCAAAGAACGCTCTCATAGCTGACTTATACACACAGCTTGCGTCAATTGGTTGACATTATTAGTTCTGAAAATGGTTGTGTCTTTAAATCCATGAAGTGACCACCATGTCATGGGGGGCATACTTATTAATCCAGTTAATATTAAAAAATTTCTGAGGCTAATTTTCGTTACCTAAGTCATTCAAAAAGTTTCATATTTTGGTGACAAAGGACTAAAAGTTGATATTTAAAAATATAGGGTATGCCACCATCTGTACCTAAGAGTAGACTTTTGTTTATTGTCCAGATAAGAAATGGAATTCTTAATATTTGCAACCATTTTGCTCATCAATTTTCTATAATGCTTTGTAATTCATATAAATTCATCTGTCTGTGTTTCCACGCATTTATTTAGAAAATTAACACTTGGCAGTGAAAACTTTGCCCAACTTCATCTGTCAGCAAACTCCAGCACCTTCTTATGCAAATGTCAACATGTTATGCAAAACAAAATATCATCAAAGTGAATTTTGTACTGTGTGTAATCAGGGGTGTGGGTCTCCACTGAGAACAGACCTATCTCCCAGCCAATTCCAAACTCTTCAAGGCAAAAGCACTCGATTCCCAGAGCACTGAACATGGTGCTCCGAAAGGTAAGTAAATAAATCTATCCCCAACCCTTTCCCTAATCCTAACCCTAAGTTTCCCTTTCCATGCAGCCTGGCGCTAACTCTCCTTTGTCTGCAGCCTGACCCTCACCCTCCTTTCCCCGTAGCCTGACCTTAACCCTCCCTTCCCAGCAGCCTAACTCAAAGTCTCCCTTTTCCATAGCCTAACCCTAACGCTCCCTAACCTTAAAAGTTACCCACCTCTTTGGTGGTGTTTGTGGCAGGTCCGACAGTGCTTGCAAAAAAAACGGGTGAGTATGCCGATTTTAAATAAAAAAAAAAGTAAAATGGCAGAGACAGTCGAAAAAGAACTTTCAGCTGTCTCTACTTCTAAAAAAACAGCCCTCATGCTGGGGACTCCCACCGGTTATCTGTATATCATTTAGTAAATGAAATTGGAGCTTCCGAGTTAATATGTTTTAAGATGATTCTGCTGAGTAAATTAACTCAATAATAACATATAAAATCCATGTTGTTGACACTTTATTAGATTCAGTTGTATAATTGACCATGGAATCATTGAATTGAATTGAATAGTGTGCAAAAGATAACACAACCAGTGAGAAGCAACTTTGTTGGAAAATATGCCATGTTAACAATGCTGTTAGAGGAGAATGATCAGACTGCTGCACGACTGGTGACAGGAAAGCAATACATTATGTCAAATAACTATGATTTAAATCAGCAATATGCTAAAGAGCATCAATAAATTGATGGGATACAGAAGCAGAATGCTCTTTGGATGATATGTCCCGGCTGTAAAAATCTCTGGATATTTTTAATTTGCCTCCATCTGCAGTTTAAAATGATCCAGTTGTAGATTGTCCAGGTTCAGCTTATGTTGCACCTAATGCTGGCCTCACACATTCAATAATAATCAGGGCAATCAGTTCATTTGTCCTCATTTGAACTCATGATGGCAGGACAATAGCCCTAATTATTGTCCAGTGTGTGGTCACTGGTGATCAGAACATTATGTCGGTTGCAGGGGACATTGAATAACATGTAGTCAGCACAAATGTCTATTAGCCTCCCTGAAACTGTCCCATGCTCTGTGATCTGATTTTCCATTGAACATTATAATGTCAACATATTAAAGATATTTGTTTATTAATTTGCTACTAATTAAGTGATTGTACAATTAGAAGTTATGTGCATCCACGCATTGCATAGGGGTAAAAACACTGTGCACTTATACACCTAGTATGTCCTGCAGTGCTGCAAGAAGTAATATATCATTCTTTTTATTTTGCTGTTCAGTCATATAAGCAGACATGCTGACCCACCTACACTAACCTGCAATCCACTAGCCCTATTTATTTCCTGCTCACTCCAACAGTAAAGAAGAGTATCTTTTCCCCTCTGAATTGAAAGGCTGTAGTACAACCTCTGCGTCCTACGCCTTCCAATAAAGGGTGGCATTTGTAGTGACATTTTAATACAATGTGCAGTAGAGTAGTGCCCTATTGATGCATACCAATCCAGACTTCCACACCGTCGCTATTTTCCATTCACATGAGTCAGAAAAGGTAGGGTAGAGGAAGATGGAGTGTTTAGTGGAGCAATAACAGTCTTGTGTGAATAGTGTGGATTTGCAATTGTAGATTTCCTTGCATCCATCTCTCAGAGATTTGATCACTAATGGTCTGGATCCAGTACACACTGTGCTCGTACAATGTCCACAGAGGAAGTGGAATTACGCAAATGCAATCCTATATTCCATATCTGCAAGGGAAGTTCACTCTGCTCCTCTCCCTAGATTTTACCTTAACTTTTATGCACACATCCCATCTAAACTGGGGTTGGTGTGTAATGAAGGATTGCATGGAAGTGCTTCACCAAGCCCTTATTGTACCATTTAAATACGTCCCCCTACCCACCATGCATACATGCTGAATGTTTAGCCGGTCGTCACACCCTGCCATTGGGAAGGTTTACAGCGCATGCAGAATCGTTGCTAATGTGTTCCGATGTGTAACAGTCATGGGCATGCATTTACAGAGTGAACACACAAAGTACCCATGCACTCAGAGGGCCTGATTCAGAGATGCGACTGCGAAAAGATCGCAAATATATGCAACTAAGTTCAGATATTAGCAGGTTACAGCCCACTGCATAAACAGTCACTCCCCTTGCAAACAGCGGCGGATCTTAAAGTTAGACCACCATTGAGCAACCCTAACTCTGCGCTGTCATTTGAGATCTTAAGGGAAGTAGTTGCGGTTATTTGAGATCCTAAGTGTCTGCCCGCGCCCACTTTCCCTCATCTCCCTGCCTCCCCCCGCCCATTTCCATGCAAATCCTTCAGATCTTAAACTTCCGCAGCACTTAAGATCTTAAGTGCTTTCGATCGATTCACAGGTCCGCGCTTAGCGAATTTAAGATCCTAACCTCTACGTAGACGACGTTGCACTATTACTACGCATGCGCATTGATGCAAATTTTCTAAGATCCTAAATATACGCACCTAAGTAGCGAAAAAAATCGCATCTCTGAATCAGGCCCAGAATGTGTAAATCAGCTGTTCTGTCACTCTTAGTATGTGTGCTAATTTTATTTTATAACAAGTTTCTAGTTTATAAATGTTCTTTAATGCCTATAATAAGCTTCAAGAATTGAAAAGATCCATATAATGCTTTTAACTGTTTGCTTGATTAATTTGTTACAACTTGTGATGAAATTAATATTATTCAGAGAGAAGAGTAAGAAGGTCATAATAATAGAAAATTAGTTTGAGCAATTTCTTTGCTTGTATAGAAGTAATCTGCCTCCAGCAAACCTGACAAAATTGGATTTTGTCCTCAAAAGAATGTCCTTTAATAAGTTGGACATTTAAGCATAAGCAAACAATTTGCTTTGTGTACTCAATATAGATATAATGATAATTGACTTATAATTGTTATAATTATGTTGGTCAGCTTTGTGTAAATGTTTTCAAGTAATGTTGCACTTAAGTTGAAAACAATGCATTTTATTCGTAACACTTACGAAATGAAAAAAAAATATATATTTTTTTTCCATCAGGAAACAATTCCCTAGAATTGATCAATATTCTGCTCCCATAGGTTTTACTATCAACTTGTAGTGTTTAAGATTGTTTAACTTTTAAGTTAAATTCATAAAGAACTAGATCTCAACTTCTTTGTTTTATTCAGCTTCGGTGTCTTTCGGTTCGATTTCAGCCGCTTTTACACACTGCACATGAAAGCAATCAGAACACAGTTCAGTCCCTGCAGAATAAAGAGAAATCAAACTTCCAGTGCAAGGTGTGTTTGTGTCCAAAAGTGTTTGTTACCTCCATTCAGATTACAATTTAGGCCTTTTCTCGCTTTGTGTATCCATCTAGCCTTCTATACGTACAGGAACTTCCTAGTTAGGTAGAAAACTTAAGGTAGACTTTGGCGGTCAGAAGTCTCTTTGTCTGATTGGGAGTGGTGCAAATGCACAGATGTCAGGGTAATGGCTAAATTGTTTTAATATATATTTTTTTCGCCCTAGAAGCTTTCAGTACTGTTTTTGACAATGTTCTTGTCTATTTGAACATGCTGATTTGTAGCTTGTTTTTTAAATTAAGTTAATTAGAAGGTGACTGTAAATATAAAGGCCTTTGATCATGATTGATGTGTTACATATGTTTGGTGAATGCTTTTACACTTGCCAGCATCTGCATGGCTTTTTTGTTTGTTTTAGTGACTAAGTTGACTAAGAAGGGAAGTTTATTCGTAAGCACAAGTCAGCTCGTCTCTGAAAAGTGTAATTATAGGATTAAATCTAGACCACTACAAAATGATCATGTCTGCTGGCAGTGAGAACGTGCACACTCACCACATTGCCATTACTCATCTGAATTCTCTAGTTTCTTCGAAATAAGGCACTCAGGGATGGGGGGTCGACAGCAAGAATGACCCTTTTCCTTGTATGATACCAGCCCATTTCAAATTGGCTCTGGTATTGATTGCTCTTGTTCTGCTGAGGACAAGTAATCGAAGATCATGAAGACAAATTTGCAGTGGCAACAGCTTAGTATTTATCCTACACCAACTCTCTAATCCCTAATCCTCTATAGTAATAATATAAAAATAGTATTATAATAATAATATAATATTAATATAATAATCTAATTACCCTAATCCTCCCGCAGCCTGACCCTAAAACGCCCTTCTTTGCAGCCTGCCTCTAAGACTCCCTTCTCAGCAGTCTGACCCTAAGTCTTCCTTAAGACTTCCTTCCCCGCAACCTGACCATAAAATTATCTTCCCTGTGCCCTAACCACAAGACTTGCTTTCCCGCAGCCTGACCCTAAGACTCCCTTCTCCACAGCCTAACCTTAAGGGCCAGATTTACTAAGCTACGGGTTTGGAAAAATGAAGATGTTGCCCATAGCAACCAATCAGATTCTAGCTCTAACTTTCCTATTACATACAAAAAATGTCAGCTAGAATCTGATTGGTTGCTATGGGCAACATCTCCACTTTCCAAACCCGCAGCTTAGTAAATTTGTCCCTAAGACTGCCCACAGACTACTACTGCCCATAGACTCCCCTATAACGCTAACCTGTTCAGTCTGGTGTGGAGGATTTGCGGCAGAGCGAGGAGTCTGCAGTGGCAGTTTCCAATAAATTCTACATACTTACATATTCATTAATTAAATCTTCTAATTAGTGCTATTTTTGAATTAGAGACAGTTGAATATTAGCTTTTGTCTGTCTCTATTTCAGAAACATCATTTATTTTATGGAGACTGCATCCCGGCACTCGGGTATAATAGTAAGAGGAGGGAAACATGTTAATGGAACATTAAGGGAGTGTTAAGCTCCTTAAATTTTATACAGACTTCTGAGTCATCCTAATTTTAACTAAGACAGCTTGGAACCTATTAAAGATTACATGACTTAAATATATAAATATAAAAAGAATAGCCATAGAATAAAATATTTCACTCATTGTATTCAGTCTAAATTATATAGTGTTATCAGATAATTATTTATATACAAATTTATAATAAATGTGATTTGTCGCTGTTACTACATAATATACTAGCCACATGAATTAGCCTGAAAAGGATAACTATTTTTTTTATTTGTAAAAGATGATTTAATTACACCAATTATGGCATGCAGCTCTTGCACAATGCTCCTGCACTCCCACTTATTGCGATAGATGCCGTCATATATTCCAGACTCCCAAATACTTCATTTTCTTCTGTATACTTCAAAAGCAATCTTAATGAATATCTGAATGAGGCCATTACAACAGTAAAATGTTGCAAGAAGCACAAAATCACCCTCATTAGTTTCTTAAAAGGTTGAGAGACATGAGATGTCCAATTATTTATTAAGAAAGAGCTTCATGTTGATTTTTCTGCTTGCACAAAGCTTTAAAGAATAGGATCTTGCCAAAGTACATTTCTTTTCAATGAGTTATAATTGAGCAGGTAGATGGTTTTATCCATGATGCTTTATTTAGTTTATACAATATATTCTTTCCAGGCATTCTTTCACATTAATCATTTATCTATCATTCTCTGTGTTTGGGTAATAATGCCACATGCTGCATATATTATACAGATGGTTGAGGTTGCTGGTCCTGTCTGGTCCTATTTCAAAAATTATATAGTTAAATGTTGGCTGTTTCATTGCTCGAAACGAAGTGAGACTAGAAAACATCCATTGAAAATGTGAACCCATTTCCCCATTCCCAATAGCTACAGGCTGCAGTGATTGAATCCGGTAATATGTTAGGGTTGGGGCTTAAGCGGAAGGTTAGGGTTAGGCTGGGTATGGAGGGTTAGGGTTATGTTGCTGGGCATAGAGGGTTAGGGTTATGTTGCTGGGCATGGAGGGTTAGAGTTAGGCTGCAGGGCATGGAGTAATAGGGTTAGGCTGCAGGGTATGGAGCGTTAGGGTTAGGCTGCAGTGCATGGATTATTAGCGTTAGGCTGCAGAGAATGGAGCATTAGGGTTAGGATTGATGAAGGGGAAGGTAATGGTTAGGCTGTGAGAAACAGGTGGTTAGGAAGGGGTTAAGGGTAGGGTTAGGTTAAAACACTTACCTTTCAGCAGATGACTCTTTGCGACTTCAGGGGTTGCATCTTTTGAAAAAAAAAAAGACCTTTTACCAATACAGATCTTGCCCCTAGTTAAAGAAAGTATTAGAAGTCTGCTCAATTGCTGTTTCTTTGGTACACCCTTTAGGGTTATCTTTCATCCCACACTCATGACTTACCCTTAATGGGACAAGTCACTCTCATTGCTTATGCAGGACATAGAATTCCTGTGGTATCTATAAAACAGTATTGGGTCAGGCATTCAGTGGTGGTATTCCAGACTGAACTCCCCTTTTGCACTTCTTTAAGAGCAAGGGTAATCACTATTGCTT
The DNA here is from genome assembly GCA_011038615.1 of Limnodynastes dumerilii. Taxonomy (NCBI): domain Eukaryota; kingdom Metazoa; phylum Chordata; class Amphibia; order Anura; family Limnodynastidae; genus Limnodynastes; species Limnodynastes dumerilii. The sequence goes on along the minus strand of WWET01007003.1, from coordinate 37,978 downwards.
TGAAAATCCTTGATTTTTGTGCTACTTTGACAGCTGGAAAGAAAAAACTTTTGGATGAAAATTGCTGCTTGGCTCATCATGAAATATAACTTTAGTCTACAGGGCTAATCCAGAGTATATACAAAGACAAATCTTAGAAAAGGCGCACTGAACTGAGGTGAAGTTTGACTAACAGCTTAGCAGACCTCCCAAGTGGCCAGTTTACAAATACTGAAAGTAGTTTTTCACGGTTAATTTAAAATCAGTTGCTTTTTGTGACATAGTTTTTTAGTGCACGTCTAAACACTAAGTTGATTTTTTGCTAGGGGGCACCAGCCAAAATCTCATCTAGGGCACCAAATTGGGCAGAGGTCTATTGCCGCTTTTTCATACTTTCCTGGCATAGGTCTGAATGCCCTGCGTTTCAGACCTCTGCATTACATATCCGAAGGTCCGAGGCACTCTGGGTGAGGGGGGGGGGGATGGGACCCTGTATATTTTGTCAGTCCCGGGCCCCACAATTTCTGATGGTGGCCCTGTGAATAGCAGTGACCAAACCTATGTGGTCACTGCCATTCTAGAAACAGATTTGGTTCTACAGGGCTCCCGTAGGAGCCCTGTATTACCTCTAATGCATCACATGACCGCAGACCAGACCAGGGAGCGTCAGAGAGTGGGAGCACCGTGGAAGAAGGAGAAATCATCAAAGGTAAGTAAAAGAAGAGGCTGGACATAAGGGGCAGACATGGAGGCTGGACATTAAAAGGAACAGACAATAGAGACTGGACATAAAAGGCTGACATAGGCTGGACATAAGGGGCAGACATGGAGGCTGGACATAAGGGGCAGACATGGAGACTGCACATAAGGGGCAGACATGGAGACTGGACATAAGGGGCAGACATGGAGGCTGGACATAAGGGGCAGAAATGGAGGTTGGACATTAAAAGGGGCAGAAAATGGGGGTTGGACATTTAAATGGGCAGACAATGGAGGCTGGACATAAGGGGCAGACATGGAGGCTGGACACTATAAAGGGCACACATGGAGGCTGGAAAAATAATAAAGAGGCTATACACAATAATAATGGGAAGCCATGGAGGCTGGACATAATAATAAGGGGCAGTCATGGAGGCTGGACAAATAATAAAGAGGCAGACATGGAGACTGGACAAATAAACAGGGAGGAGACATATGGAGGCTGAACATAATAATAATAAGGGTCAGACATGGAGGTAGGACAAATAAAGAGGCAGATATGGAGGCTGGACATATGAATACTGGACAAATAATAATGGGCAGACATATGGATGGCAGGCCTAATAATAAGAGGCAGACATATGGATGGTTGTTAAATAAAAGGGGGCAGGCACTAGACCTGCTACACAGCCCCTTTATCAGGCCGCAAAATATTACCAAAATCAGTGGGATTCAGACTCTGACAACTGACTGGCAGATGACACATCCAGAGTCATACTGGTTGCATTTTGTCCAATTGTGGCTGGATCAGGCTGCTAATTTTAGTGAGTGGTGATGGTGAAGCCTTTGCATTAAATGCATCTGCATGTTAAATAACATGATGTATTTATCTTCAGATAAGTATACACCTGAACATATTCCCTACTACATACACCCTGATCCTACTTTACATAAGACAGCCTCTTGTGTAAGTCCCCTGAAAAGTAACATTGACGCATGCACATGCCAGATGTAACAATGTGAATATCATGCTGTATGGAACACAGTTCCATACGGTAGAAGATCCATACCCGCCAGAAAGGTGGCGATCAGCTGTTGTACACGGATTTTTGTCTGGAGAAGTTAAGGTAGGATGGTGGATAAAGATGTGTCCAGAACTCTGCACCAGAAGGGGAAGTGACAGGGACATGCACTCCCCTCTTCTGCGCGTACTTACAGATCTCTGCGCGTGCAGAAAACACATGGAGATCTGAATCAGGTCCTAAATTGGTGACTGTTTTTTTTATACATTAAAAGATTAAAAGAATTTGGATGTTACAAGATGTTCAGAGTGAGATGAGGAGTGAGGTGAGAGTAACAGCAGAAAAATAAGAAATCTGCACCTTAGCTAAACCATTAC
>WWET01007001.1:42771-54816 GCA_011038615.1 Limnodynastes dumerilii | reverse complement strand
TGAATGCCGATACGCTGTGCTTTAGTAAGCACAGCGCATCGGCGTACCTCTGGATCAGGCCCGTTATGAGTAGGTAATGGGAAGATGATGGAGCACAATGATTGTAACGGAAGTGGGATGGTGGAGAGAAAAAAAAACACTATGTGGGTATGGGGGCACAGGGCAATAGTGTGCAGTAACAGGGCAACAGTGTGCAGCTTTTGTGGGGATTGAATGTTAGTTGTCACAAGGGGGGGGATGAGTAAGCGAGGTCAAGTCTATTCTTTGAGTCCGGTGGTATCTTTGAAACAGCGTGATGTAGATGAACAGCAGCGGTGGGAGAGAGACAAGAGGGGAGAGAGGATAATAGCGCAGACTGCTGTGGAGGTAAGTATAGGGAGATGAAAGTAAAATTGGTCTAAGCAAGTTGATAGGAGTAAAATCCCTACATTGAGGATAAAAGAAGCTTGTAATAATGGTATACTTCCCCTAGGTGGCGATTTTGTCCTCTCATAGGTAATAATTGAAACTTGTAATAAAGGGAACTGTAAATAACAGTGTATTACCACTGGATAGCAGTGTGGAGAATGTCCTTTCGGTGATATGGGGGAAATGGGTGATAATAAAAAACTGCCACTGGATGGTGATGTGGAAACAAAACTAAACTGAACTGAATGGTATTGTATGAGGAAATTTCGTATCAAAGTATAGCATAATGTAGGGGAGGGGAGAATTTAGGTTAATACAGGCATGGGGTCAGTATCGATGTTGAGTCCCTTAGGATGGGCAGTCTTGAGCTGAAAGATCCATTTTAGCTCTGATTTGTTGATTGAGCCTGTCTCCTCCTCGCCAGTCTTTCTTGGTTTGTTCTATGCCTATAAAGCGGAGATCTTTGGGGTTTTGTTGATGATATTTCAAAAAATGATCTGATACGCTGTGAGCTGTATAACCTTTGCGGATGTGTTCGCCTATCCTGTCTTTAAGGCTTCGTGTTGTTCTTCCAACATATTGGAAGTTACAGGGACAAGTGAGTAAATAAACAACGTATTTTGAATGGCAGGTTATGGTGCTTAAGATGTCGTATGTTGTATGGGACTGACTGGAGGTGAAAGTGGTGGTTGGTATAGTTGCTGTTTTTACATCCCAGGCAACTCCCGCAATGGAATTAATCTGGGTTGCCTTGTAGTTATATTGAGTAATGAAATAGATTTTAGATTGCGCTTTGTCTGATGTTTTGTTGTCTTTATATTCTAGAAGGTCTTGTCTGTCTGTAATGGCGGCTTGGTTGAAGGCTTGTTGGATAATGGGTTCTGGGTAACCTTTTTCTAGAAATTGTGAAACTAAAGTATCCCCCTGTTTATTAAATGTTTCTTTGCTGGTGCAGTTGCGACAAATGCGTTTAAATTGACCTAAGGGAATGTTGTTTAACCAGTTGGGATGGTGATTGCTTGAGGATAAGATGAAGCTGTTAACGTCAACTGGTTTTTGAAAAGTGGAAGTTTCAAGTTTATTGTTTTCTATGTAAATATTGAGATCTAAGAATTCTACTTTGTTGTGGCTGTAGTGAGTAGTGAACTTAAGGTTATTTTGATTGTTGTTTAGTTGGGTAATGAAGTCAAGGAGAGTGGATTCGGAGCCCTTCCAGATAAAAAATACATCGCCGATGTAGCGGCGCCAGAGGAACAGCGAGTCGGGCAATGAGCTGGGGGACCAGATGTTGTTGGACTCCCACCAGCTCATGAACAGGTTCACGTAACTTGGCGAGAACCATGTCCCAATCACTGTCCCCTGGTGCTGCAGGAAGAACTCCTCTCCGTACTAGAAGTAATTATGTTTTAAAATTAATTGAATACCTTGGAGTATGAAATCTGTTTGTCTGTGATCTAGATTCGGGTCTTGGTTGAGGAAGTATTTGATACTGTCAAGGCCTTGGGTGTGCTCAATGACAGTATACAAGGATGTCACATCACTTGTAGCTAGCCACATATCTTCCTCCCAGTTGATGTTCTCAAGGATTTTAAGAATCTGGGTTGTGTCTTTGAGATGTGATTTTTGTGCTGTAACATAGGGCTGGAGGAAATGGTCTAGATACTGGGAGAGGTTGGTAGTGATGGAGTTGATCCCAGATATTATTGGTCTGCCTGGGGGGTGGGTCTTGTGCTTATGGATCTTGAGCAGAAAATAGAACACAGGGATTTTTGGGTATTTTGACGTGTAGATAGTCGTATTCTTTGCGGGTTAGTATTCCTAAATCAAAGCCTGATTTGAGTAAAGAGGTGAGTTCTTGATTGAAAGTGAGTGTGGGATCTGATGGGAGTCTAAGGTAAGTGGAATCATCATTAAGAATTCTTAGTGCCTCAGTATGATACTGGTCATAGTCCAAAAGCACAATTCCCCCCCACCCTTTGTCAGCTGGTTTGATGATTAGTTTGGGGTTGTTTTGTAGTGATTTAAGCGCTGTTTTTCTAGTTTAGTGAGGTTCGGAGGTTTATTGGTATACCTTTGTGTGTGTTCTAGTTTGTCAAGATACATTGATGTAGTTGCCTTTCATGTGGGTGGGGTTGAATTTGGAGGGAGGTTTCAGGTCCGAGTGTATGAATGGATCATGATCTATGATGTTATTAGCTTCTGGTGGTGATTTGAGGAAATACTTTTTAAGGGTCAATTTCCTGATGTATCTGTGTACATCTAGATATATGTCGAATTTATTGGGCTTGTTGTCTGGTGCATATTTGAGTCCCTTGTTAAGAAGTGAGATTTCTGCCTGGTTAAGGGGGTGTTAACTGAGATTAAATATGCCTTTTTGTTCTGTATGATTTTCTGTGGGTAGTGGGTCTGGATGGGTGATCTTATTGTTAGGTTTTCCTTATTTTGCTGTCCACCTCTTTTACCCCTTCGGGTCTTTTTCTTTTATGTGTGTTGTTTTGTGACCCTGGTGGATGTAGGGTAGGCTGTCTTGGCTCTAAAAAAGCAGCACATGTTGTGGTGTCCTGCAGAATTGGTAGAAGGGAGGGTTCTATGGTGTTTGAATTATGTGGTAGTGTGATTGCTGTTGCTTCGGAATTTGCGGGTGATTCTCTCGGATCTGTGATGTGAGAGGGGGTATCTATGAGAATGGGGGACGAATCTGGGTGGTTTGTGGTTTGATTGGTGTAAAGGAATTGACTGAGGTCTATTTCTGTATTGAATCACATTCCCCAGTTAAGCTGCTAGATAAACTAGTGTGCATGGGAACGCAAGACCTCGGGATTAATAGGGCTAGGCTAGCCACCTTCCTATTTACTGAACTCAATTTAGCCGTTGACCTGTCCATCAATGGCTTTAATATTTGGGACACCTTCTTTAACCTAGAGAAATTACTGAAGAAAGAAAATAAACTGTGGTGGGACACGCACACTCTAGAATGGTATATTACCCACAAAACTATACCCAAAGGTTTCAAAATTAAGAAAAACCCTATCACTCATCTAGATAACCCCTCCTTTATCAAAGAATGGCACACGATTCTAGAAGATTGCTTCACTAGACTCACACAGTTAACCATCACGTACAACCACCAAAAACTCAGAGATCTGGAGAAACAAATAGACATAACAGAACACTCGTTAGCCACTTTTCAAGATGACGAAAAACTGCAAACAACTACAAAGAATCACTAGGGACAAATTACAAAAAGCAGAAAATAGGATTATTGAAATCAAAAAGAAAATAGCCCTAAGAGACAAATAGATAAATAATAATACTAAACTGATTGAAACCAAAAACATCCTCTCTATCTCTATCCCGCATACTCAAACTATACCGACCTACAAACACCCCTGGCACGCAACACACAACACTATCAATTACAGGAAACTAGGATTCACATATTAATAATATATGTCCAAACTCCACACAACTGAAACAAGTGACCCACAACCCACAACAAAACCAACACTACAGACTGATTGGTCCCAATCAATGATTGACGGTAAAACCCTCTTGACCCTTTCCGCCAAAATTTTTGTAAGGAGTTTGTAGTCAACATTCAAGAGGGAAATGTTGAATGTTGGACCCTGGACATTCAGGATCTCTTCCGGGTTTAGGGAGAACCTTGACGACTGCGGAATTGAAATATAGGGGGGAGGAGTGGTCATGCATGATAGCATTAAACATGTCCTGCTGATGTCTTCTGACAATATTTTATAAAATTCGCCGCTGAAGCCATCAGGCCCTGGGGCCTTCAATGGTTTTAGTGATTTGATCCCAAAGGCAATTTCTTCTGGAGAAATGGGGGTGATCAAAGCAGCAGCCTGGCTTGCAGACAGACGTGGAATAGATACATTATCCCAAAACTCGCCCTTCTTTGCCTCATCTACTGGGCCCTGGTGGTACAATTCCTCATAAAAGGATTTCAATATATCTAAAATTCGCTCTCCACACATCTCCCGCTGGCCCTCCGACCCTCTCAGAGAAGTAATAAAGGTGGAAGTTATCTCCTCCTTCAATAAATTGGACAAAAGTCTCCCTGTCTTGTTGCCATATTTATAAAACCAGTAATTTTTGTTGTGGATATGTTTATCCCCCATCTTGGCCACTATACTGTCAAAGTGAACCTTCTTTGCCATATATGCCTCTTTAGTCTGTGGGTTCGGGTTAACTTTATATAATTGATAAGTGTCGGTGAGATCCTCCTGTGCTTTGACATAATTAGCCATGGCTGATTTGTAGTGATTGTTCGTGTAAGAAAGTATTACACCTCTGAGAACCGATTTAGCTGATTGCCAAAATAAAACGGGGTCATGGACATGTTCTTTATTAGTGTCTTTAAATGTATGCCAAGCTGCTATCAGCATATTCCTAAATTGGGGTGAATTAGCTAGTTAGGAGGGGAACCTCCACATGCCCCCGCGCCCCCTTACTGGATTTTGAGAGATTTCAAACCAGATCAGTGCGTGGTCTGATAAGGCTATAGGTTCAATTTCTGCCTTTGGGATTGTGTGTAACAGCCTATCAGTCACCAATAAATAATCTATCCTAGACAAGGATCCATGTGCGGCTGAGAGACGTGTATTCCCTGTCCAAGGTGTGGAGGACACCTAACAAGTGCAGTTTTTGAGAGAGATATTGAATTCCCAGTTTGGGAGCAGAAACCTTAACTGATTTGGTATTTTGTCTATCTAGATGCAGTATTGTGACTTGATTGAAGTCCCCTTCCAAAATAATATTGGTATCTGAGTGTTGATACAGTTTAGTGAAAACCGATTGAAAGAATTATTTACTCTTAAAATTGGGTGCATATATATATCCAATCGTATATCTAACAGAAAATAGAGAGACATCTAAGATCACAAATCTTTCTGACGGGTCAGTTATTGTTATGTGCACAATGGAAGGGATTGCCTTTCTTGTCAGGATCACAACTTATCTTGCTTTAGAGTTAAAGGAGGAGTACCCTAATACCTTAAATTTGTAAGAATTTAATTTGACAATTTTGGTTAAATGTGTCTCCTGGAGTAGGATGACATCCGCCTTTATTTAGATAAGTGAGGATCTTAGTTCTCTTAACCGGGGAATTAATCCCTCCAATATTCCAAGAGCAGATTTTAAATTGGCCATACTATAGAGGATATTGTTTTAGACGTAAAAGCAGTGGGGGGAACATAGGAGCCTTCCTTCTTGTAATCAGGTGGGCATATTAATAGACAAGAGAAAATACATAAAACTACAAAAGGAGCCTTACCCTGAGAAGTACCCGCAACGATAGAAATGAGGCATGGAGGACGACCGAAGCACAGAGAGGGGCGAAAGCACGGAGGACACCGCAACCCCAGAACAGAACAATAAGAAACAAAACCTTAAACAAAAACAGTAGGTTAATATATTTTGTGATAAACCCTTTCAAGGGATAATCACCCTGCAACCCTAACATTAGATGGAACAACGGGCAGTCCAGACTGCGCGAGTCCTGTGTCGTAAACAATACGAACATTTCTCGGTCCCTGTGGACCCTTTATATTTATGAAAGTATCTTCTGAGAAAAATGTAGTTAAGATACTTACTTCAACTATATATGTAAATAATCTAAAAAAAAAGAAAAAAATTTAGATATGGGTAAATAGTAAAGACAATAAAGTGGAAAACCATCTTCCTAAATCAGACACATTCTTATTCAGTAATTCTGAAGGCACTTAATGTTATCAAATAATTATCAATATAGTAACTAGCTGCCTGAGATGCACATCATAACAAAGTACACGAGTCTTAACCGTATCCTATGAAGAGTTCAGTCCTGTAAGGACGCTTCTGCTGATGTGGCTTCCTCTTCCTCCTCCGCTAAGAAGGTCCGGGCATCTTCCGCTGTGGAGAAGTCCTTAAAGCCATCAGGGTAGAAGAGCCGCAGTCTAGCAAGTTACATCAAAGCAAATTTTCTGCCTTTGTGGAATAAATCTGAGCGAATAGGCGAGAACTCCTTCCTGGCTTTAGATGGGGGACAGGACACATGATGGGAGATGCTGGGGGGACAGGACACGTGATGGGGGAGTTCCCATTGAAATACTGGTAAATTTGTTGATTTAACTTTACTTCATTTTAAATATTGTATTTGTTCCTGTTTTGTTTCTTCACTTCAAAATAAGATATATGCAGTGTGCATAGGAATTTGTTCATAGTTTTTGTTTTTACTATAGTCTGGCCCTCCAACGGTCTGAGGGACAGTGAACTGGCCCCCTGTTTAAAAAGTTTGAGGACCCCTGCTATAGGGGATATTGTTTTAGATGTAAAATCAGTGGGGGGAACATAGGAGCCTTCCTTCTTGTAATCAGGTGGGCATATAAATAGACAACAGAAAACACATAAAACTACAAAAGGAGCCTTACCCTGAGAAGTAACCGCAATGATAGAAATATGGCATGGAGGACGACCGGAGCACAGAGAGGCAAAAGCGCGGAGGACACCGCGATCCCAGAACAGAACAATAAGAAACAACACCTTAAACAAAAACAGTAGGTTAATCTATTGTGTGATAAACTCTTGCAAGGGATAATCACCCTTCAACCCTAACATTAGATGTAGGAACAACGGGCAGTCCAGACTCCTGTGTCGTAAACAATACGAACATTTCTCGGTCCCTGTGAAAGTATCTTCTGAGAAAAATGTAGTTAAGATACTAACTTCAACTATATAGGTAAATAATCTAAAAAAAAAAAAAGAATTTTTTTTAGATATGGGTAAATAGTAAAGACAATAAAGTGGAAAGCCACCTGCCTAAATCAGACACATTCTTATTCAGTAATTCTGAAGGCACTTAATGTTATCAAATAATTATCAATATAGTAACTGGTTGCCTGAGATGCACATCATAACAAAGTACACGAGTCTTAACCGTATCCTAAGAGTTCAGTCCTGTAAGGACGCTTCTGCTGATGAAGGCCTGGGCATCTTCCTCTGTGGAGAAGTCCTTAAAGCCATCAGGTTAGAAGAGGCGCAGTCTAGCAGGGTACATCAAAGCGAATTTTCTGCCTTTGTGGAATAAATCTGAGCAAATAGGCGAGAATTCCTTCCTGGCTTTAGATACCTCCGCTGAGAAATCCTGAAAAAGGCGGAGTTGGGAGTCCTCCCATCGCAAAGAGGTTGCCTTTTTATATGCTGTCCATATTTCCATTTTTTGAGCATAGTTGAGGTAACGGAAAATAACTGCTCGCGGCCTTTCTTTCAAATTATTTCTAGTAGGGCCTATCTGATGAACTCCTGGCCTGCTTCATCGTGGACCTTTAGAATGGTAGGTAGTGTATTGGCAACAAATTTCAAGAGAGCAGGGCCCTTGATTGATTCCGGCAGTCCAATAAGTCGGAGATTGTTTCGTCGAGACCTATTCTCTAGGTCATCAACTCTGTTCCAAAGCTGGTTGGTAGATTTTTGCGTTTGGTTAACTTGTTGTTTGAGCTGGGACACGTCGTGAAAAATTTCTCCCAATCGGACCTCATTATGCTGAACTTGAGTGGTAGTTTGTGTTAACTGCACTTTCACTTCTTGTATAGCTGTGGTAACTTTGTTAGCCTGCTCCTGTAATAAAGGTTCCATTGTCTCTTTAATGGCTTTAACTACCTCTGCGTAAGACACAGGAACAGACTGGGGTTCCGGATTATGAAAGAAGGGTGTGGCTTCTGATTTAGATTTTGTCGCCTCATTCTGATCCGAATGTTTCTTATCTGGCTTGGAGCGTTGAGGCTTTGCAAACTTGTCCATTATGGATATTGTTGCGTGGAATAAGTACACAGGCTGGAGAGGCTAAAGCAATGAAAGGTCCACCAGAGCAGATGGGTGAGGACTGCGAATGCAGGTTATATCTCAGAAGATAGAGGTATATTAAAACATGTGTGAATTGATAGGGTCACAACAGTGAGTTAGTGTAGCAATATTTACATTTCTGCAATAAAATTTCTCAGAGGAAACCAATATATTAAGAGTTTAACCACCAGATGGCGTCTCAGTGCCACCACTGCAGTCTGTAGCAAGGAGAAGGGGAAACCCGCAGCTGCAAGATGAAATTGCTGAGAAAACTGTGATGCAATAAACTAGTAACCAGTCTACTGCGTTGATTTTTTATCTCTCTCTCCTCTGTTTCTCCTTCTCTCCCCCCTTTTTTTTATTTATTTTTTTATTTATTTTTCCTTCTTTGTTTATGTTGTTTTTTGTTGTTTTTGCAGAGGGTGGTAGGGTATGAGGGTAATATGAGGGTCCTCCGGTGAGAGGGTGGCTGTGGGAGCACAGCAACAGTCACAAGAGGAAGGTAGAGCCACAGTATGTTGGTAATTGAGGCACAGAAGGATGATGGTACAAGGCAAGGTACTTATCACCAATGCACAGATTTAGAAAGGCAAATTAGCTGGATCAGTCTCAAACACTACAGGGGTACCTTCTCGATGAATTTGTGTAAAAAGGTGACAAGCCAAACTCTTCTCCTGTAATGGAGGCCTTCACTCCCGCCTCGTGGCAGTCCAAAATGGCGTCCGCTCTCCAGTGCCCAGCGTCCGTTGGTGACACAGGGACCTCACAGCCCCACAGCCTATCCAGAAGGCTCACCCAGCACAAGCGAGTGCCTCAGAATCCTCCAGGTGATCGTGGAGGACCAGAGGCCAGCGGAGAGGAACAGGTGCGGCAATCAGCAGGCGGTCCCCAAATGGCGGCGGGCCCGTCTACCTCCCAAGCAGCCAAAATCTGTGAGATCGGGTGTCCGGAAAGGCCGGCCCATCATCCACCTCGACGCCGCCAGTGCCCTCGCAGCATTGCCGACAAAACAGCCGGCCAAACCGTCCTGCAAAGCCCCGAAAAGTGCCAGTCACCGAGGAGCTCCAAAGAGATGCGTCCTTCTTCTTCCCTAGTGTGTCATTTTAGTGAACGGAGGCAACTACTATTTTGGTGATTGAACGGGTGAAATACTCTTTTGTTATTACTGAACAGGCCAATGTATTATTTTATTTTATGTACGTGGCCATGTTGTGTGTAATTTTTGTAAGGGGGCATGTAATGTTTTACTTACTGTAATTTATGCCATAAATTAAGCGGTAGCATGCACTTAACCCTTGCCATGCTGCCGCTTATGGTACAATAAGGCCCAGCATTCCCTGCTAAATATGGGCATGCTGTGCCTTATAGTACTACATGTAACTGCATGCTAAGGCTTATTTGCATGCTGTGCGCTACTTTTTTAAAGTGTCAAAACACATGTAAAAACTGTTTTCCATGTGTTTTGATGCCAAATGAGTGTCGCTTTTCTAAAAAGCAAAACTCACACTAGGCGCTTTTAAAAGGCGCTTTTTTATAGCAAGTCGTTCGAGATTTTACTAAGCGATGCTTAGTAAATGCGGTGATTGTTATGTTTGACATTGAAAAAATTGCCATGGCGATGTTTGCCATGGCTATTTTTTTCAAAGGCACGAGTACATTCATTGCCTTTAGTGAATGTGGTGATTGCATAATCGCTGCCCAAATCCCGGTAATTTGATTGATTTCAGCTAAATCGACTTTACTAAATGCAGCCTTTCAAAATCAATGCATAGAAAATCAGGTTATGAAAACCAGGCAGGTTACACCCTTATAATTTTAGTTGTGTTATCCTAACCATAGAGTTGAACTTAGCCTTACAACCAAAAAAGCAAGGACTCCGCAAAGCCCTCTGTACCGCTTCTAGGGAACAGAATGGGCCTGATCCAGACCTAGTTAAGTGCTTGAACTTAGTTACTCCTGGGCTAAACCATGTTGATTGCAGAGGAGTCATATTTTATCTGTTGAAAACAGTATTAAATACCCCGTTCACACTGAGCCAAAAACCCGGGACTTTGCCGGGGCAAGACCGAAAATCCCGGGTCTAGGCTCAGTGTGAACGGTCACACCCGCGTCGACCCGGGTAGAGAGACCCGGGAATCAGACACGGGATTTAACGAGGGGTAATTCCCGTGTCTGACCCGTGTCGCCCTCAGTGTGAACGGTGCGACCCGTGTTTTTTGTAACACGGGTCGCACAGAAAGAAGCTGATTGGGTCAAAAAAGACCCAATCAGCTTCGTTTCTTTAAAAAAAACACTTAATTAAAAAAAAAAGTTTTAAATAAATAAAAACAATAAATTAATTTAAAAAAAAACACTTAAAAAATATTAAACAGAACTTACCTGTCCTGCGACGCGGCTGACCGCAAGTCCGGCCGTAATGGAGGTCCTGCGCATGCGCAAGACTTCATTCAGGCATCGCGTGAATGAAGTCCTGCGAGGACCCAGAGGATCATCGCGGGACTTGCAGGAGAGGTGAGTAGCGTAGTATTGTATACCCCATTCTAGTCTATAGTCTATACTATTCTATACCCTATTCTATTGTATAGAATAGGGTATGAAATAGTATAGACTATAGAATAGAATGGGGTATACAATAGTTTAACAGCATAGAACCGAAGAATCCCGAGTCAGTCCCGTTCAGTGTGAACGGGCCTGACCCGGGAATTTCCCGGGTCTATGCTGCAGTGTGAACAGGGTTTTCCCTGTTTTTCTGCTGCATGCCCCGGCAAAAACCCGGGTTAAAAAACCCGGGTTTTTGCCGGGGCTTCAGTGTGAACATGGTATTAGACAGTTGCACATTTGTGTGATCAGGGCTGGATTACCCACAAGGCAACTTAGGCACCTGCCTAGGGCCTGCCTAGCCCCTGGGGCCCGTGGCTGCCTAGGGATTCAACACTATTAATCACCCTTGTGGCCTTATCAGATAAGAACTGTCATTTCCAACATGCAGACTCATCGATATTATCTGAGCCTGAATGTGTGAAATGTCGTAGCTCAAGCAGCCACATCAGTATAGTCGGCTGCTCCTCCTGCTGGCTATCAGCATCCACTTGGGGATCCTTGCCTCCTGACGAGCTCTAAAGAGGTCTTTTTTCTGCTAATTACACCATATCGCAGACCCATTAACTGTACAACACTAGTGGAAACCCATACCCACTACTTGTGTGCGTTGATGATTATAGCTTATCGGCATTCACCGAGTTATTATCAAGCTACATACTATTCATATAGCTGTCTCTAACCAGCTGTCTTTATCCACTTAAGAACTGTGCTACATTGTGACCACTGTGCAACATTGAGGACCAGTTACTTCCTCTCTTTAGATACAAATTCTAAACTGAAGGACATGTTAGTCTATTTCTACCAATGTGCATTTTAGCTTGATATGATCTTAAGTACTATTCCATCACTTGATTAATTGCTCTGGAACAGACCTATATGATGCAATATACCTATATTAACCTTCTAGTGATGTTATGTACTTCCTATGGATTTTTTTTATGTTTGCATATTTCTATTGCTTAGAAAATTATTTTTAATTATAAGGTGTATATAATTATAAATTTCTCTTGTTACTTTGGGCCAGATTCAGACCTCCGTACATTTTCTGTATGTCTGGAAGAGGGGCGTGAACTCCCCTGAGACACCCCGCTTCTGAGTGGTTATGGCAGAATTTATGCTAAGTACTTAAACCTGCCCCTACTGTGATATGTAAATACTTCCCCCCCCCCCCCCCCCTCCCCAGCTTCTGGGGGGGGG
>WWET01007000.1:38616-49871 GCA_011038615.1 Limnodynastes dumerilii | reverse complement strand
CTGATTCAGAGATGCGATTTTTTCGCTACTTAGGTGCGTATATTTAGGATCTTAGAAAATTTGCATCAATGCGCATGCGTAGTAATAGTGCAACGCCGTCTACGGTTAGGATAGGATCTTAAATTCGCTAAGCGCGGACCTGTGAATCGATCGCAAGCACTTAAGATCTTAAGTGCTGCGGAAGTTTAAGATCTGAAGGATTTGCATGGAAATGGGCGGGGCATGGAAATGGGCGGGGGGAGGCAGGGAAATGAGGGAAAGTGGGTGCGGGCAGACACTTAGGATCTCAAATAACCGCAACTACTTCCCTTAAGATCTCAAATGACAGCGCAGAGTTCGAGTTGCTCAATGGTGGTCTAACTTTAAGATCCGCCGCTGTTTGCAAGGGGAGTGACTATTTAAACAGTGGGCTGTAACCTGCTAAGATCTCAACTTAGTTGCGTATATTTGCGATCTTTTCGCGGTCGCATCTCTGAATCACCCCCTACGTGCGGAAGTGCCTTACTGACGGACGAGTGAATCGCACGTTGGTACATACGGTCTGATATGCGATGCAAAAATACGCACAGGAGAATTTAAATAAAAATGGGCAGGGGGAGGCATTTAAATGAAGGAAAGTGGGCGTTGCAATCATGAATCGCACGTACGGAGGACACACACGCAAAGAAATGCACTTGGAAAGTTACAAGTGGTCTATGGCGGCGAAAGTCACCAACAGCACAGTAGATAAAGATGATGTTGGCACTGGTGCACCGTGGGAATTGGTCAGTGATGGTGCTGAACCACATCACCACCTATGAGTGGACAGAGTGGATGACATCTTGTGACTGGATGTTGCATGCACCTTATGAAAGGGTGTGGTTTGCCGGAACAGTGGGCCGATGTGTGACAAATGCTATTCTGGCAATGCAGCCGTGACAGGAGGGATTTTATTCTAGCTTGAAAAAAGACAGCGTGGGCATCGCGACTAATGTGGATTCCATTGCTCCACTGTGACAGGTAGGATTTTCCACTACCCCTAACCCTTACCCTCCCTTTCTATCAGCTTAACCTGAGCCTTCATGTCCTGCAGCCTAACCCTAACCTTCCCCCTTTTATCAGCCAACCCTAACCCTAACCTTCACCTTCATGTCCTGAAGCCTAACCCTAACCAAACTCTTGTATAAGCTTAACCCTAACCCTCATGTCCTGTAGTCTTATTTTAACCTTCTCCTTTAATCAGCCTAACCCTAACCCTCATGTCCTGCAGCCTAACCCTAATCTTCCCCTACTATCAGCCAAAACTTAACCCTCCATGTCCCACAGCCTAATTCGGAGCTCGTCCCCGTAGCTTACCATAGCCCACAGCCCGTGTTGGGGAGAGCACAGTTCGCTACTGTGAACCAGGTCCAGCAAAATAAATCTTGGGGCCCCTGTACACTCATGTATTTGGGGGCCCCCATCCCTCCTCAATAGCGTTGCAGGGGTCCCTCTGAACGTTGGGGCCCATCACCGATGTCCCCTGCTGGGAACAGATACTTTAAAAATAGGGCCATTCGCTATAGTACCTGTTCACAATAGAAATAGTTGTAATCCGCACTATTATATCCTCTGTGTCTTTGTAGTCATCCAGTAGATCAGATATTGATGGGGGAATTAGCTGCCTTCTTCAGCCAATACGGTGTAACTTGGCATTAGTGATCATCGTGATTAAGGTGTGTACAGGCCTATTAGGGATTGCAATTGCATTTGTTACGGTCTGAGAAATTGTGAGGGATTTAGAGTACAGAAACTTTATTATGTTCTGTAGGTGGCGTTAATTACCTGGGTGTCTGCTGCTTTAGATTACATAGGCAAACAGTTATTGTGGTTTATACGCCTCATTTTTTTTGTCAGTGAAAACACCAATATAAACTATACTACACTCAGACAGGGCATTGCAATGAATAAAGCAGTAGATCAAGCTCAACTTCTTCCCACAGTTACGAGGAAACTGCATCCTATAACAAAGCTGCTGTTTTATTTTATAATCTGTCTTGAAATCTCCCTTTGGAATAATTTACGGTGTGTCATTATGCCCAAGGCTTAAATAAAGGCTTAAATAAAATATTTGGATGTTCCAGTTCCGGGAGATATCACATTCAGTACTGTGGAGATTTAACAAATGGTGTGTGTGGGTCCTGGTTGCAAATGGCCCTACTTTGATAGGGCCATTTTATCTCAACCAGTTCGAAGAGGCAAAGCAATCGATCCCCAGAGCAGCCTGACCCTAACCTTCCCTTCACCGCAGCCTGGCCCTAACTCTCCTTTCCCTGCAGCCTGGCCCTAACTTTCCCTTCTCTACAGCCTAGCCCTAACCTTCTCTTCCCTAGAGCCTAACCCTAACCCTCCCCTTAACATTAAAAGTCCCTGGCGAGGTCACCTACCTCTCCTGAGGCGGGTCTGCGGCGGGTGTGCGGCAGGTCTGGTGGCACTTCGGAAAAAAATCTAAAATAGTAGCTATTTGAAACTGGGACATCCGAAAACGAACTTTCGGCTGTCTCTACTTTAGACGCTGTATGGTACAACAAACAGGCACGCTCAGTCAGTCCAAGTAATCAGTGTTCAGAACAGGAAAGGAAATCTGTGTCCTTGAATTGCCAGTTGAGCAGCACTAGGTCTGTGGAGTTATAGATCGCATCTTTCCCGTAATTAGCGTGGATCAGGAGTCCGTGCAGCAAATGTCTGGAAAGAAAAATGAAGAGGGGGCACCTCGTAGTGCAATAAGGTTTTTTAATAAGGAAAGCTTGTAGGTTACAGGTAACTCGTACCAGATAGAAACTTGAACAATCGCATATCAATACAAAGACATCTGAGGGCATCAATAGTATAAACTGTTAGCCGGCGTCCCGGGACAGGCTGCGGGAATGCTTCTCAGACGGCGCGTGGATAAGACTGCACGTGGTGGTACTCAGTCAGTAGTCTCCACCTCTACGCGTTTCGTTATAGGAATAACTTCATCAGGAGGTAAAGGAGACTGGGGGGAGTATCTATTTCTACTATAGTAGGGTGGAGTTTCCCTGTCACTACTTACATATTTAAAAACATTTTACATGCATAAAAACATAGTGAAATACCATTAACTATATTATCCAATCAATGGACTATAGATAAAACGGATACATGAAAAACAAATACATATGCAATCAATTTTCAATACAAGTAAAAAATTTTTTTAAGCGATATGGTAAAAAAGAGACAGTGCATCATATTTAAAGTGACAGTGCTGTTGTTTGCATTTTCACAGTATCACAGTATATATCCTGTGACTCATTTGCTGGCTGTCCATGGGAAAAAATTTGCAATCTGCGGCTGCTACTAAGCTTAGGCAGTACGCTCACCAAAGTAGCAAGGCCTCTCCCCCCCCTCCTCAGGGCCAGGACTCTGCACCGCCTGAACCTACCCAGGCATCTGATAAACCTGACTTCAATATGGCACAGCTGTTGGAGACCATTACCGCGTCAGAACAACGTATTTCTGAGCGGATGGAGGCAAACACTTCTGTGTTAAGGCAGGATATCCCAAAAATCTGAGAAAGAGTTGGGGAGGTGGAGGCCAGAGTCGCTGTTCTGGAAGATGCAGTCCCTCCGATCACGGCTCAGTTTACGGATATACTATTACAAATGTCCTCATTTAAAGCCAAGATCAGTGACATGGAGGGTCGTCTGCGCAGAAACAACATTCCCTTTATCGAGTTTCCTGAAAAATCGGAGGGGACGCATCTGGAAATGTTTTTGGAGTCTTGGCTCACACAGCTTTTTGGAAGAGAGGAGTTTTCCCCTCAATTTGCTATAGAGAGGGCTCACCGAATGCCTGGCCAGAGCCCCCCTCCAGGAGCACTACCACAAACCCTCATCGCTAGGATTTTGAATTTTAGAGATCGGGATAATGGGCCTGATCCAGAACAATGCTTCAGAGCGAATTTATGCGTGGCGGAGACGTAAAATCGCGTATTTTTAAGTACTGCGCATGCGCACCATAGAAAATACGCTCAGTAGCATAGAGTAATCGTGAACGTATGGGCCATTCACGTATGTGTCACGTAAATACTTACGTGTGGTCGTGCCAATTTTATATGCGTCCAAAATACGTTTGAAATACGTGAAGTAGGCGGGGGGTTGTATTTAAAGTGTACAGTATGGGCGTGCTTAGCTGCGTAAATTCGTCTAGCCCATACGTACGTGTGCGTATGACTGTGGTTACGTTGAAAAAAGTTAAGGTAGGGTTCGGAAAGCGTATCTTGACAAAATACGTACGTTCAAGGGGTGTGCCGAGGGGAGTGTAACGAATTTACGCGCACGAAAATACGCTACGCGAATAAACGTACGGCAAACGTAGTTCTGGATCTACCCTAAATATCCTTAGATTGGCCTGCCTGAAGGGTCCGCTCATGTTTAACAATCAGAAAATATCTGCATTCCCGGACTTTGCTGCAGAGGTGCAGCGATCCCGTGCGCAATTCTTGCCAGTTAAGCGGCGTCTGCAGGACCTCCAGCTCCCTTATGCTATGCTTTAGCCCTCTAGGCTGAGGGTTGTAGCGGAGGGTCAAGTGCACATATTTGATACACCGAGGGCTGCAGCAAACTGGCTTGAAAGAAATATACCGGCCGTCGCCAGTTGGAAAATGTGAGGG
The DNA here is from genome assembly GCA_011038615.1 of Limnodynastes dumerilii. Taxonomy (NCBI): domain Eukaryota; kingdom Metazoa; phylum Chordata; class Amphibia; order Anura; family Limnodynastidae; genus Limnodynastes; species Limnodynastes dumerilii. Next base: position 45,220 of record WWET01007000.1, on the reverse strand, counting down.
AGTGACGCTGGCAATCAAGGTTGGATATCCATTGCCCTTATTCTGGATTGTAATATAATGTTTTGGCTGCTTTTGACCTGGACTTCTTTTGGTGAGAATGTTCTTGTATGGTTCATTACGCTGGATGGGGGGGAGGGTTTATATATCCTTCTATAGGATTGGTGGGATGGGGTTTTTTAAAACTGTTGTAATGATATATTACTTACAGTGCCTTTTTGTATTTCTTTATACCTGTAAAATGCACGGAGCTCTGAATATGTGTAGGAATAGGAATAGCCTTACTTGGTTAATTGGATTAACTCGGGGGTTTTTTGGGTCAAGCTCTCCACTTGGATGTGAAGTTTTCATATCTGGGTTACTGTTAAGTTAGGGAATAATATATACATTATGTTGGGGAATGCATATGGGGTGGGTATAGCTTGGGAGGGACTCCTGTTTAGTGGGGTATTCGGGTTAGTATTGTTTTTGTTTTGTATTAAAATGTCAGCAACGCACTGTATTTCTAAATTTGTGTGTGTCAAGGGTCACTGTGTTCTGCATCTTTTTATAAAGTTGAAATCGAGGATTCTTGCTAAATCATTGTTTAACCTATTATTCTTTATATATATATCCTGTGTACGCTATATTTAAACTTATACCCATATGTCACATGTTAGCCGTAGAACTTCTCCAATCTCCTTGGTCAGCTGGAATGTTAGGGGACTCAATGATAGAGTTAAGCGTTCCCTTGTAGTAAAACAAATCAAAACGTATAATCCTGATACAATATGTTTATTGGAAACGCACCTTTTGGGAAACAAGCTGCTATCACTTAAGGGAGACAATGGGTGGGTCAGGTGTTCCACTCGTTTACAACTCAGTCTAGAGGAGTCTCTCTGCTAATCCATAAGAGGGTGGGGTTCCATCTTGAGAGAGTTAAAACTATATATTCATGCCCTTTTTATTCCTCCCCATTAATTATTGCTGCAGTATATATACCGCCCCCCTTCTCTCCTAAAATTCTTAGACACTTAGTGGATTTTGGGCCTGATCCAGACCTACGCCCGCGAGCGTAGCGTATGATCGCCTGGGCGTATAAACTTTCACGCCCATGACACTCCCATTGATTGTACCTACTTACGGCGGCTGAACCCTACCCTAACTTTTTCCAGCGTCCGTACAAATTTTTGGACCGATACGCTGGTCGTACGGGGCTTAGCACGCCCATACTGTACAATTTAAATGGCTGTCCCCGCCTCTGTGTAGTAACTCGAGCGTCCGGACTATCGTCGTACAAAACGCACGCCCCTTGGGCGAAAAATACGCTCAAAATACGCTCGCTGTACGTTTATGTCCTTTGGACGACCGGAAGTTGTCATACTGCACATGCACAGTGCGTTTTTTTGCCCGGTTTTACACTCCCGACCGGCGTACGATCGCTCGCGGGCGTAGGTCTGGATCAGGCCCTTTGTGTCGGTGGCCCCTTCTTCCCCGCTAATTTGCGTGGGAGACTTTAATATGGTATTGAATCCCCTTTTAGATCGGTGGAGGGAGAGTGGTGAGACAGCTGGGTATTCCTCTCCTCGCCTCTCAGCGATGTTGGTGGAACTAGGGCTGGCTGTGTGGAGGCAGAGAAACCCTGATGTTTCTAAATTCTCCTGCTTTTCCTCCTCACATTGAGCCTTCTCCAGGATAGATTTGGCATTAATTTCACAGAATCACCTGATGTCAGTAGTGGATGTGGAATATTTGCCACAGGGCATTTCTAACCACACCCCAATAAGGGTTATCTGAGATTTAAACTTACCTAGAGGGGCAACGTTCTGGAAACTTAACTACTTTTGGCTGACCTTAGTGGGACAGGAATTCTCGAGGAGTGGGAATCATATTTTGATATTAACAGCGAGCATAGCTCCTCAAATTATAGTGTGGGATAGTTTTAAGTCTTACATGCGTGGCTCCTACATTGCTTGGATAGCTAAATTTAAAAAAGAATCTAAGAAACAGGAATCTGACCTTCAAAATAAAAGTTTGACTTTAGAGTCTACATATCTAAAGACCCAGTTAGAATCGGATAGATTGGCCTGGTTATGTTGCCACCATGCCTATTCTGATTATTTGCTGGCAAAATCTAAAAGGAAACTTCTTTTTTCTACTCACTCGTGCTATAGTCAGACAGACAGGTGTGGTAGTTGCCTGGCGTATCTCGCCAGGGATGAGAGAGCTACTACAATTGTTACTGCCATCAGAGACACAGGGGGTGGGTTGCAGCGCACAGTCCCTTGATATAGCCCAAGTATTCTTTACTCACTTTAAAACAGTATACGCCTCAAGGGTGACTTATGGTTCTGCTGAACTTGCAGACTTCTTGCACAGTATTCCCCTGCCCAAGCTGTCTGATGATAGTCCATCCCTTCTTAATTCTCCCATAGAGATTGCTGAAATAGAGACCGCATTAAACTCATTTCCAAACAAAAAGGCACCTGGACTGGATGGAATTCCTATTGAAGTGTATAAATCTCAGAGAGACTTTTTCCTACCCAGACTGTATGACCTATTTAATCAATTTCGGGATGGAGGCTCCCTCATAATTGTAATATTGAAACCAGGGAAGGACCCATTATCTGTAGATTCATATAGGCCTATTTCCCTTCTTACCACTGATGTCAAGATATTTGCCAAAATCCTTGCCTCTAGACCCACTATGGTTGTGGAGGAATTGATACACCCGTACCAGACCGGTTTTATGCCCAAAAAGTCCACATCCATCAATTTGAGGCTATTATTTACTCATCTGCAGTTTCGGCACTCGGAGGGGTCAGAGGAGGCGGTGGCCTCTCTGGATGCTGCAAAAGCTTCGACTCAATAGAATGGCGCTACCTTTGGGCGGTGATGGAAAGAATGGAACTGGGTCCCCAATTTATTAGCTGGGTTAGGATATTTTATTCTGCACCCTCTATAATGGGTTTATATCTGACAGTTTTGAGCTGGGTAGGGGGACAAGACAGGGGTGCCCATTATCCCCAACTCTGTTTGCGTTGGCGGTGGAGCCCTTTGCCTGTTCTATAAGAGCTCAGCCCACGATTAAGGGAATTGTTTTTGGGGAGATGGAGGAAAAGATTGCCCTCTATGCTGACGTTCTTTTGTTGTTCCTCTCAGATACGCAGGGGTCTATTTTAGCTCTCCTCCACTTGGTAAATAAATTTGGCATATTCTCTGGCCTTCTAATTAATTGGGACAAATATTATATAATGCCTATGAGAGGCCAGGTCCCAACATCTCCCTTAACAGCCTGTCCTTTAAAATGGACCTCACAATTTAAATACTTAGGTATTCTTATATCTAATGACATGTCAGAATTTTCCTCCATTAATCTACTACCCCTTATCACTATATTAGAGGCCAAGATGAAAATTTGGAGTAAACTACCCCTTACAGTGTTGGGTAGGGTTAACCTTCTTAAAATGATAGTCCAACCCAAATTGTTATTCCTTCAATCCCCTGTTCCGATCAAACAATAAATCTTTCATAAGTTACATTCATTATTCATCTCCTTTGTGTGGGGAAATAAACGGGCCAGAATTAGTAGAAAAAATCTTTGCAGATCTAGAGATAAGGGAGGTATGGCCCTCCCACACCTTCTCCATTACTATTATGCTGCTCAACTCTCTCACTTGAGAGAGTGGGTTATTGGCTCCCCTCATGGTGATCTGCATTGGACTCTGGTTGGACAGGCAGGGTTTAGCCACACGCCTTCGCAGGCCTTACTGGCGGATCCTTACCCTCGTAATTCTGCACCTCTCATTTTACAGGCTCAGAAGGTGTGGGGCTGGACGTATGCTTTGTTTCAGGGTAGGGGAGTGGATCCTGCTACCCCGCTCTGGTATAACTCTAGTTTTAATGTCCTTAAGAGTTTTGAGGGTTCAGAGGTATGGCATAAGAGAGAGATAGATACTTTTTATCAAATAATGCCGGAATCCGCTCTTAAGACCTTTTCGCAACTACAGGAGGAGCCCGGTGCCCGGTTCGATGTGATTTGACTATTTAAAGTTACAACATGCGATTCAGACTCAATTTGAACGTACACTTTCCCCTTTAATTGTCTCTCCGGCCAGATCATTAATATTAGAAATTGGTGAAGAAGATGTAATCTTTAAAATTCATTCTGCTCTGGCCATGGCTAAACCTGAGACATCACTGGATCTGGGGGCTCATTTTATGCATGTGCTCTGGTCTTGTCCAAAGGTGCAGTGGTTTTGGGGTAAAGTTCTCAATTGTATAGGTGTCACGGGTGTGGTCCTTCCGGGCAAATTGTGTATATTTGGTGTGGGGATGGAGGATCATTTTACACTGTATAAACAAACCTATGTTAAATTTCTCTGCATGTGGGCTAAAGTTTGTATTGCAAGGATTTGGTGCGCACCAGCCCCCCCCCTCTTGTTTGGTGACTGGCTTAGACTAGTAAACGCATCACTATCTCATGAACAGTTTACTTATAAAAGTAGGGGATGCCCTCAGAAATGTAATAAAATTTGGGATGGCTAGTTGGATTCAGCCTACTATAGGGGGTTCCTCACTCGATGACACCTCTGTGTAGCGCTTATTATTAAATGAATAACCATGTGGATCTGTCTGTGCTATGTAACCCTGCAGGATACCTTTTATTATTACTCTACTACTCTACTATTCATTCTACACTCTATTATTAGTTGGTTAAATGATGACTGTAAGTTAGACCCAAGGACATATAATATAATGTTTAAATATTCTGTACAGGCTTTTCTTTATTGCTCATGATTGTTGGTTACTGTGCAATGTCTATGTATAATGACGGCTGTATTGCTGACTTTGAAATGTTCAATAAAAATCATTTAATTAAAAAAAAAAGAGGAAAGCGCTCCATGGTGTAAAATCATTTAATAAATAAAAACATAAATAGAATTAAAACTGCGTACCAAATTCCAAAAATAGTAGCCACTTCAAGGGTTAAACCATTGTAAACTTGGCATCAATAATAGCAATGACAGTTGTTATCTGTGTGCCAGATTGTAAGAACCACTAGGGTGCAGTCAGCGCATGTAAGCATGGCCGCGACGGTGGTGTCCCGGTTGACTAACAGTCCCAGCGTCCTGGAGCAGAGGTCAGAGTCGGGCCTGTTTGGTCGGCACGTGGAATAGACAGAGAAGCTGTACTCAGGAGGCACAGTGTCCTGGTCCCACTCATACGCGTTTCGTCATAAGAGACTTCATCAGGGGGGGTGTCAGTACATCGTGTGGTCTGCTTAAATACCTTTGTGAGCCCGCAGGACATAATCATTTAAAGGGGCAGAAGGCAGCAACGAATTACAATTCACAGGGAATATGCAGAGATTCATAAAATTTGCAAAAAACATGCGAGAATTTTTTATATAAACAGAGAAAAATACAAGGATAAAAGAAAAATGTTTCTAAATAGGTAGAGCGCACTGAGAAAAATTATTGTTTGAATAATGTAGCTTTATATCAGAGTTGTTACCATGTAACTCTGTAGCCAATGTGGAGGTCCATTTCGTATTTGTAATAATATGTTTTAACATTAGCAGAGATAGTCTGTAACAATATTAGAAATATATTACATGTGATTATGAGAAATGTTCAGTGTCAGGAACGGACATACACGCAGCAACTTTTGTTGGGAGCCTGAAATATAGTCTGGTGGCTAACACCAGCTGTAACAACTCAGGAGATAACAATGTCTTGTTCATGTCTGTAGAAATCTTGATAAGGTGATATACCACTGTTGTTCTTTGTCTGTTACTTCTTGTGAAAACCCCCCAAGAGTCATAAATCTTGTACCTAGTGTGAATTTGCTCAATTCTGCATGTATAAATGAGAGCTGTTATTGAACAGTAAAACAGTACAGTCTGCTAAGCCAAGCAATTGTGTGGCTTCATTACTTACTCCCATCTGATGGCCTAAAACGTATTACTTTACAGGATATAGGATTTAGTGACTGCAGAATTGAAGGTTGAACCAGTAACCCAGGAGGGTTACCCCGACACCAGCGACTTCTACTGTAACATCCCAAAAACAGGGGCTGTTCAAGTTGGTGTAGCAGGCCCAGGGAAGACAGTGGGAACAGCATGTGGGTGGTTGCCTAGCAACCACCAGCTGACTGAGGGATGCTTCAGGAGTGGCATGAGGCAGCCTAGAAGCTTCTGGGGCGTGAGGTAAAAGAGCAGTTAAGTCAGACAGTTGGTGTCAGTCAGGCAGTTGTGTGAGGAGAGCAGAGAAGAGCAGGTGTGTGAGTGTTTTTAGGAAGAAGACACAAGGCTGACAGACGGCAGAGAGACAGAGATCGAGAGTTAAAAGCAGTGAGAGAGAGACAGAAGGGAGAGGAACTGACAGGCAGTGAGCAGCAGAGGTCCGGAGGTCGAGGATTAAAGGCAGTGGGAGTGAGTGAGGAGAGAAGTTGAAGGCAGTGACGGGGAGTGAAATAGAAAGCTGCAGGAGCAGAGAGTGCTAAGGAGTGACGGACCCGCTGAGGAGGGAGATACCAGCTGATTGGAGTCACTGATAAGCGGCAGATGACCTGAGGGTGAGAGCAAAGCTGCAGAGAGATAGCAGTGAGTAATTAGACGGAGTGT
>WWET01007000.1:11215-36639 GCA_011038615.1 Limnodynastes dumerilii | reverse complement strand
CATATCTATCTATCTCATATCTATCTATCTCATATCTATCTATCTCATATCTATCTATCTCATATCTATCTATCTCATATCTATTCTATCTATCTATCTATCTATCTATCTATCTATCTATCTATCTATCTATCTATTTATCTATCTATCTATCTATCTCATATCTATCTATCTATCTATCTATCTATCTATCTATCTATCTATCTATCTCATATCTATCTATCTATCTATCTATCTATCTATCTATCTATCTATCTATCTATCTATCTATCTATCTATCTATCTTATAAGTATATAATATCACAGAGTTTCTATTCATATCTATCTATCTATCTATCTATCTATCTATCTATCTATCTATCTATCTATCTATCTATCTATCTATCTATCTAAACTTTAAACTTTCATTGGACAATGTCAATACGCCTCCTTAAATGGTGATTCGTCAGTGGAACATCACAATTCCCTCCTCTTGGTTACACAGAAATTATTTGCATTTATAATATTGAAATGTTTTGATATATCAGGTTCAGCATCTATAAACAAACAGCTAGAATATGAGGATGAATTTGAACACATTCTTAGTGCTATCACTGTAGATGATCAGTGGACAGGTACAAGTTTATATATAGTTATAAAGCAGCAGAATTTAATATACAATGGATCTGTCCACAGTTCAGTTTGTTCTACTCACTGTAGACATCTTGTTATTTCTGGTGTCTGTGTCGGGAAACGCTTTTATTTCTATTGTAAACCTTATGGATCGGATAATGAACAAGATGCTTTCCATTACCGATCGACTTATCTTCGCTCTTAGTCTCCTGAGCCTCTTCCAAGCAGTCCGTAAAGCTGTAGACTTGATATATTTCCTGACGGGCGCCAATGCATACGAAAACCAACACATACTGTTAATTTTATTACTGACATTTATATGTGTTAAACTTTGGTTTTCCACTTGGCTCTGTGTTCATTTCTGCGTCAAAATTGTCAAGATCAGCCATCGATTCTATGTCTATTTCCAGAGAATGTTCCAGAAGGTGTTACCGTGGCTCATGTGCGCGTCTGTTCTGGCTTCCGTCTGTGTCTGTCTTCCTGTTAAGCTCATAAAATGTCATATTAATGACACTAATCTATCACCTTGTAAAGCAGGTCATAAAACAGTGATTCTATACCAGCCTTTTGTAGCATTGTCCGTCCTCTGTTTCTTGCTGTACTTAATCTCAGCCATGACTATCATTATCCATCTTTGCCGACACGTCAAACAACGGCAACCTCAGACTGTAATTACGAGGAATCCGACAAAGAAACCTCATATCCAAGCCATCAAAACTGTCTTCTATTTACTGATCCTTAATGGCTCTTTTAGCTGTGCTCCAACCATGATGTTTGTTGAAGGAACAAATATGGAGATGTTATACGTTATAGACATTTGCATTTCTTCCATGGATCTCCTTTATTCTGTAAATATAATAAAAGGTAACGCAAGACTCAATAAAATAATGACGTTCATTTTCTCTACCATCACTTGTGTGAGAAAGAGATCATCATCTTGATCATAAGAACTTTCTTGCACCTGTTTATATTGATTTAGGATTAGGCTGCAGGGAGGGGATGGATGGGAGAGGGGGAGACTTAGGGTTAGGCTGCAGGGAAGGGAGTCTAACGGTTAGGCTGTGGGGAAGGGATGGATCGGAGAAGGAGAAGGTTAGGGTTAGACTGCAGGTAAGGGAGGGTTATTGTGGGGATAAGGATAAGGGTTGGTGTTGTAGAAATACTCACCAGTCGGTGATGGGAAATCCTTCTGGGGATCTTCAGTTAGCTCACTCGGACGGAGCAGAAACATTTGTGGTGGGACATCACAAATATGGTGCCGAAAAACGGCCCTATCATAAAAGGGCAGTTCTCAGTGATAAACCACACCCTAATGGAGGTAGAAGGAGGACCTCAGGTTTGTCAGTTCTTAATGTTAGAGTTAGAACCTATAGCAGAAAAGCCTTGATAGTGACTGGTGGGCTATCATATATTTGCAAATGTGTGTAACTAATATATCTACATTTTATTTTACAGATAGAAAGGCAGGTTAGCTACTGGTTATTTTCAGTGTGCTGGGGCATTGTCTTTCCTTTGTCTCTGTGTGGATAACATCTGTCTTTCATGCACCTGTTTATATTAGCTTATAAATTGATTTGAGAAACCCCCATTTTGTGTTCCTAAACCATGTTAATAAAACGAGTGGAATCGTTACTACTTTGTATTACTGTAGTGCTCTCTCTGTATCCATTTCCATGTCATTGCTTGTGTCTTATATGTTATAGGCCTGATCCAGACTGAAGCGCTAAAGGAATACATTCTGCGTTTGAGAATACCCCACACAAATAACAGGGATCCAGACATGAACATAAAAAACAGACACAACGGACTGAATCGAGAAGACTTCTGCGGCAGTATTAGCGTATCAGTGTGCGATCCAAAGGTCCATATCTATGAGTTGCTGGTACAAAGGGTCAATTTTTAGCCAATGAACCTTTGCCAACAGCTTTTTCAATGAGAAAATATGCATTCTGGAATGGGTAAAATATTTAATGATCTTCAACAAGGTACCAGTTCAGGTTAGGGTTAACCTCCAGGACAGGAAGGGTTATGGTTAGGCTGTGGAGAAAGGCAGGGTTGAAATTTGGCTGCAAAATGAGGATAGTTAGGGTTAGGGGAAGGTTAATGTTAGGCTGCAGGAGAAGAATGGTTAGGGGAGGGTTAGGGTTAGGCTTCAGAACTAGGATGGTTAGGGTTAGGCTTCAGAGAGGGTAGGGTTAAGGTTTGGCTGCAGGGTGGGGATAGTTAGGGTTAGGGGAAGGTTAATGTTAGGCTGCAGGATGAGGATGGTTAGGGTTAGGCTTTAATACTAAGATGGTTAGGGATAGGGAAAGGTTAATGTTAGGATGCAGAAAAAGGATGGTTAGGGTTAGGGTTAGGCTTCAGAACTAGGAGGGTTAGGATCCAGAGAGGGTAGGGTTAAGGTTAGGCTGCAGGATGAGGATGGTTAGTGTTAGGCTGCAGGATTAGGATGGTTAGGGGAGGGTTAGGGTTAGGCTTCAGTACTAGGAGGGTTAGGCTCCAGAGAGGGTAGGGTTAAGGTTTGGCTGCTAAATGAGGATTGTTAGCAGTGGCAAACGCAGGATTTTAAAAGGGAGGTTTCCAATGCGTGTAATACATGTGAGGTATAATATCATAGTTGCAAACCTTTTGGAGCCCGAAAACGTGGCAAATAAGCTCCACCGCGTCCTGCCCAAGCTCTTCTCCTGACCCGCCCACAATGTCATACTGCACAAGGCAAAAATTACCCCTAACGCGTGTGTGTGTGAGTTAGAGAATTAGACTGTAATGTGGCAGAGGTTGATGTAAAATTGTGAAGAGCTACTTAATATGATGCACTGTAAAAAATAAAACATATGTAAAATGACAATACTGATAATATGGTCGTACTATCTGACTACCAAGATGTAAGACGTCCATTATCGGTCTCTGTGAAAGCAGGACGTTCATAATGTAGATTTGAAAATAATACAAATTCTACATTAAGGAAATGCATTGATTAAAAGAACCAAGGCCCTCATAGGGCTGTAGGGACAAAAACGGCAGGCAGGGACACATCAGGCATCAGAAGGCTAGGGGTTAATGGTAAGGGTTGGTTATTATGGTTTCTGATAGGTTGGGGTGGGGTGAGTTAGAGGGCTTAGAGGTGGGGTTTGGTTAGGGTATAAAAGTTAGGGGGTGGGGTTAGAGGTAGCTCTTCTAGACAGGATTTCCCTCCCTCCCTTAAAGTCATATTTAAGTTTGTTTATTTGCTTGTCTAATCTTCCTTTTCAGACGGTGCATGGTGGGGCGGTAGCAATGGGGGTTCAGCATGATGTAAATAGTTGGGTAGGTTTTGGGGGGACCGGTTTGGAAACCAGCACAACCCGGTTGCGTTCCAAGGACATCGTGCCCTAGCGGTGAGTCCAGTAGGAACTGCCATCCTCCAGGTGCTGGGATGGACAGTTAGTACGGGTAAAGGTCAGTGCTCTGGCTGAAAGACCGGTCTCGAGGGGGTGCCAGGTTACAGGTTTTGGATCCACGGTTTATGTTCAGGTTGTTGTTTGGGTTGGGGGAGGGGCTGAAAATGCCATCTGCTATTGGGCCACCTAGCCACACCTGGTTTAATTACACTAATTATTATAGTCAACGGTTCTAAGTGGCTAATTAATAAACCATGTGCCCTTTGGATCGCAGCAATGTCTCCGTGTCTTTATTTCAAGAAAGTGTTTAGGTGTGTATGACTGGATGATGTAGGATGTGGACCATGCCTTTTGCCGTTTTTTTGTGTGTAACAAGTCCTGTGCTGAAATTTTTTTTATAGTTGATTAATAATTTTAAACTTAAAACTTAAAACTTAAGATTAATAAGTTACTTCTTTCACACAGTAAAATAGTATATTATTATATTAAAGGAACAGATCTAATAGTAATAGCAGTACACAATGCATTAGTAGAGCACAAGCACTTTACACAATGTACAGAGCCTGTGTCAGTGCATAAGCACTGTTGTATTTGTAGTGACCCATTTACCATTCCCACCTGGCTTCCTATTGCAGCACAGGCCAGGACCATCTTCCTCCATGTCAGTCCAGATCACATGGCCGCTAAGCCACACCCCTTTCATGGGACCCGCAAAGCCACACCCCTTTTGAATTTTTTTTGTGCTCAATTTTCTATATTTTTTTTAATTTTTAAATCTGAGGGGGGTTTCTGGGCAACCAGAAACCCCCCCTGGGTGCGCCACTGTATCTATCTATCTATCTATCTATCTATCTATCTATCTATCTAAGATTTAAATTTTAGAACAGGCAGAGTTATTTTGAAAAACATGCGTTCTCTTTCATTGGACAATGTTAATACGTCTCTTTAAATGGTGATTTGTCAGTGGAACATCACAATTCCCTCCCCTTGGTTACACAGAAATGATTTGCATTTATAATATTTAAATGTTTTGATATATCAGGTTCAGTACCTATAAAAAACAGCTAGAATATGATGATGAATTTTAACACATTCTTAGTGCTATCACTGTAGATGATCGGTGGACACTTACAAGTTCATATATATAATTATAAAGACGTGGAATTTAATATACAATGGAGCTGTTCACATTTGACATTGTTCTACTCACTGTAGACATCTTGTTATTTCTGGTGTCTGTTTTGGGAAACGCTTTTATTTCTACTGTAAACCTTATTGATTGGATAATGAACAAGATGCTTTCCATTACCGATCGACTTATCTTCACTCTCAGTCTCCTGAGCCTCTTCCAAGCAGTCCGCAAAGTAGTAGATTTGATATATTACCTGACGGGCACCAATACATACAAAAACCAACACATACTGTTTATTTTATTACTGACATTTATATGTGTTAAACTTTGGTTTTCCACTTGGCTCTGTGTTCATTTCTGCGTCAAAATTGTCAAGATCAGCCATCGATTCTATGTCTGTTTCCAGAGAATGTTCCAGAAGGTGTTACCGTGGCTCATGTGCGCGTCTGTCCTGGCTTCCGTCTGCGTCTGTCTTCCTGTTGATATCATACTAAGTCACTCAAATGACACAAATCTATCACCTTGTAAAGCCGGTCATAAAACAGTGACTCTATACCAGCCATATGTAGCATTGTCCGTCCTCTGTTTCTTGCTGTACTTAATCTCAGCCATGACTATCATTATCCATCTTTGCCGACACGTCAAACAACGGCAACCTCAGACTGTAAGTACGAGGAATCCTACAAGGAAACCTCATAACCAAGCCGTCAAAACTGTCATCTATTTACTGATCCTTAATGGCTTTTTAAGCTGTGCTCCAACCATGATGTTTGTCGAAGGAAGTAACCTGCAGACATTCTACGCTATGGACATTTGCATTTCTTCCATGGATCTCCTGTATTCTGTAAATATAATAAAAGGTAACGCAAGACTCAATAAAATAATGACGTTCATTTTCTCTACCATCACTTGTGTGAGAAAGAGATCATCATCTTGATCATAAGAACTTTCTTGCACCTGTTTATATTGATTTAGGGTTAGGCTGCTGGGAGGGGATGGATGGGAGAGGGGGAGACTTAGGGTTAGGCTGTAGGGAGGGGATGGATGGGAGAGGGGGAGTCTTAGGATTAGGCTGCGGGGAGGGGATGGATGGGGGAGGGGGAGACTTAGGGTTAAATTGTGGGGAGGGCATGAATTGGAGAAGGGGAGTCTTAGGGTTAAGCTGCGGGGAGAGGATAGATAGGAGAAGGGAATACTTAGGGTTAGGCTGTGGGGAGGGGATGAACTGGAGAAGGGGAATCTTAGGGTTAATAAATAAAGTAAATAATCGCACCAATATCCACTACACGTGGAAAACCCCCAGTAATTGGAGGTGCTGCCGTGTGGTTTAAGATTAGTACAATTTAAAGGAAAAAGTGGGGTCAGATAGACTGGCCCCTGAAACCACGTGATAATGAGCATCCAATTGGTGGATGGAACAGTTAAAAGACCTTGACTGATTCCTCCTGTCAGCTGTTCTCCTCGACAAAGCTCATTAGCGAAACGTACGTCGGAGTTTCAAGCCATGTGGTAGTCTCTGTGCACGGATCTACCACTTTACATCTGAATACCCTGCTTTCAAGCCGCTTCCGCCGCTGTGTGTGTCCTGTGCCTGGCTCCGGTTACTAGCATAGCGTAGGGACAGTTACGAGCCTGAGTACAGGTGAAGCACGGTCGTGAGGCCGTTAGTTTAACCCATTAGGGCGCATTTCATCCTCCGGATTAGAATAGGACGGTACCTCCCCCTCCATTCACCGTCGGAGCGGTATGGACTTTGTGGCACGCATCGGCTGGCTAAGTAACACATGTGTCTTTCATGTATCTCTTTTTGTAACTTTGTAATGTTGCTATCTATTGGCTAAATATACCGTCGCAGTAGGAGTTTTACCACCACTTATTAATTCATATTGTGACTACATGGATGCCTGTAATAGGCACTGTCTATTAGTGACAACATGTTGCTAAGTTGTTCATTTGATGCTATCTATTGGCTAAACATACAGTCACAATAGGAATATTGTTGTTACCCTTTAACTTACATTGTGGCTACTCGGATGCCTAAATAGGCATTATTTACCGGTGACAATTTTTTGTTAAGCTGCAGCACAGGACCTGGCTTGCAATTATTTTGAGCAATGTATAAAACCCTTGTCATTTGTCATTGTGCATTGCTATTATATGAATGTCTTTATTTACAACTTATTTTTCTATCTACTTATTGATTGATGGGATTTCTTTGTTAATACACGTAGGTTATGCGCGTCGGTGATAGTTGTTCCAGGGGCCAGTCTATCTGACCCCACTTTTTCCTTTAAATTGAATCTTAGGGTTAGGCTGTGGGGAGGGGATGGATAGAGAGGGATGGAGACTTATGGTTAGACTGTGGGGAGGGGATGGATCGGAGAAAGGGAGTCTTAAGGTTACACGGCAGGGAGTGGATAGAGCGTAAAAGGGGAACCTTAGGGTTAGGCTGCGGGGAAGGGAGTCTAAGAGTTAGGCTGTGGGGAAGGGATGGATCGGAGAAGGAGAAGGTTAGGGTTAGACTGCGGGGAAGGGAGGGTTAGGGTGGGGATAAGGATAAGGGTTGGTGTTGTAGAAATACTCACCAGTCTGTGATGGGAAATCCTTCTGGGGATCTTCAGTTAGCTCACTCAGACGGAGCAGGAACATTTGCTGGTGGTGGGACATCACAAATATGGTGCCGAAAATGGCCCTATCATAAAAGGGCAGTTCTCAGTGATAAACCACACCCTAATGGAGTTAGAAGGGGGACCTCAGGTTTGTCAGTTCTTAATGTTAGAGTTAGAACCTATAGCAGAAAAGCCTTGATAGTGACTGGTGGGCTATCATATATTTGCAAATGTGTGTAACTAATATATCTACATTTTATTTTACAGATAGAAAGGCAGGTTAGCTACTGGTTATTGGCAGTGTGCTGGGGCATTGTCTTTCCTTTGTCTCTGTGTGGATAACCTCTGTCTTTCATGCACCTGTTTATATTATCTTTATCTATTATAAAATGATTTGAGAAACCCCCATTTTGTGTTCCTAAAACCATGTTAATAAAACGAGTGGAATCAATACTACTTTGTATTATGGTAGTGCTCTCTCTGTAGCCATTTCCATGTCATTGCTTGTGTCTTGTTATATGTTATAGGCCTGATCTTGACTGAAGTGCTAAAAGAATACATTCTGCGTTTGAGAATACCCAACGCAAATAATGGGTCTCTCAACAGGGATCCAGACATGAACATAAAACACAGACCCAACGAACTGGGTCGAGAAGACCTCTGCCGCAGTATTAGCGTATCAGTGTGCGAACCTAAGGTCCAAATGTATGAGGGGGTATAGTTGCTGGTACAAAGGGTCTGTTTTTGGACAATGTACCATTTCCAACAACATTTTCATTGAGAGAATATACATTCTGGAATGGGTAACATATCAAATGATCTTCCACAAGGTACCAGTTCTGGATAAGGTTAAGCTCCAAGACAGGAAGGGATATGGTTAGGCTGTGGAGAGAGGAGGGTTATGGTTTGACTGCAGGATGAGGATAGTTAATGTTAGGGAAGGGTTAAGGTTAGGCTGCGGGAGAAGAATGGTTAGGGTTAGGATAGGGTTAGGGTTAGGCTTTAGTTCTAGGATGCTTAGGGATAGGCTCCTGAGAGTGTAGGGTAAGGTAAGGCTGCAGGATGAGAAAGGTTAAAGTTAGGGGAGGGTTAGGGTTAGGGTTAGGCTATGGGATGAGGATGGTTAAATTTAGGATAGAGTTAGGCTTCAGTACTATTATGGTTAGGGTTAGACTCTGGTTTAAGTTTAGGCTGCAGAGTGAGGATGGTTAGGGTTAGGGAAGAAACCTGACCTTAACTCTAACCATAATTACAACTTAACCCTAACAACAGCCTAAACCCTAAATACAACCTAACCCTAATATGACATTGGGGTAGATCCAGAACTACGTCCGTCTTCCATAGACGGACGTAATTCAATGAACAATAGCTACTGCGCAATCTCGATACGTAGATTGGGTATATGCGGTCTTTTAGACCGCATATATGCAATATACATATCGAAACAATACGCAGATTACGTACAATAGCTACTACGCATGCGCAGTAGCCATTGTTCATTGAATTACGTCGGTCTATGGAAGACGGACCTAGTTCTGGATCTGGCCCATTAACCCTAAACACAGCCTAACCCTACCCACAATCTACCCCTAATGCAGATTTATCTATTAGGTGTCACTGCAGATCTCCTGTCCATCGCCCCGGCAGTGTCAAACTCCTATCTATCTAGCAGGTAAGTGGCGACCACGGACACCCAAAAAACAGTGAATAAAGGTACTTCTTAGAACACAGGTAATACCAATAGTAGAAGATGTCTGTAAACAAAGAGAGAACCTGGTTAACAGCAAGGCCATTGAACCAAAGCCGTCCAAGGAAAAATTAGTAGGCACGGTGCAGTACAGGTGCTGGTAAGTATGTTAGTAAAGGGCGCTGAGCACAGATAGGGAAAGGGAAAGTGAACAGGCTAGATACAGGCATAGGGAATAACAACAAGAACAGGGAGAATAACAGGGAATGAGGAAACAAACACAAGATTATCCAACAGAATGGAACAGTCAATACAAGGAGAAAATGCCCACAACAGGAGTTGGCAATGGAGTAGAACATCGCTAGCAAGCACAGCAGGCCTGGTCAAGCTATGGCTCTCCATGTATTGTGAAACTATGACTTCTAGCATGCTTTGTCAGGAATCAGCTATGTCTATACAGGTAAAACATGCTGGGTCTTGTAGTTTCATAACACCTGGAAAGTCACAGGTTGGCCAGTAGTCCTACTATAAAGGGGCGGCTAGCCAACCAAAGCAGGACCCAAGTTACAGCAGCATGACATTTTTTTTTATTATCGCTTAATAATATAGCGCCACAATTTGTCTGCAGCGCTTTACAGAGAACATTAGACATTCACATCAGTCCTTGCCCCTATTGAAGCTACTAACTAAGGTCCCTAACACATATATATACTCAATTAGACAATTTATTCAGCAGCCAATTAACTTACCAGTCAGTATGTTTTTGGAGTGTGGGAGGAAACCCACACAGACACAGGGAGAACACACAAACTCCACACAGATCCGGGAATCAAACTCATGTCCTCAGTGCTGTGAGACACAAAAGCTACTCACTGATCCACCGTGCTGCCTGATAGGTCAGTGTGTGAAACCCGCCTATAAGGTGTGGGATGACAGGTCCTAGTGAGATGTTAAATAATTCACAGAGATTTGTGGTTCAATGAAGCAGGTTGCGGAAATCACTGGAGACCAAGACAACAGTTGTGAATTGCAAAGTTTAGTTTACTTAAGGTTTAGTGGATTTTGATTTTTCTCTCTTAATCTCTCCTTCTCCTCCGAGCAGCCGCTGTATTCTCCACTCTCCCGCTGTATATTCTGCACACCTGATGCGTTCGTCAGACACCAGCAATCACCACCTCTCGCTGGGTTCCTTCCGTACATCCACTTGTCAGGTCAGCTGTTATCCCGCCTCCGTTGCCACGCTATGGCTCCCCTCGTTCACTGTCACCTCAGCACTTCACCAATCTCCAGAACTCTTCTCTCTCTTCTCTACTCCGTATCTCAGCTATGACCAGATCTCTAACCACATCTTCTCCTTCACTTAACTCCCTTTCTCACAAACTGTCAGCTGTTTTCTTATTTCTGCCGTCACAACCTTTCTGTCTCCACACACTCCTTCACTACTAATCTCCTCAGCCTTCCCTCACCTCAGCGCTTCACCAACTGAACAACTTCAACTTTTCCCGCTCTGTTTCCTAGCAGCTGTGCCACTGAACTTTTACCACTGAGAGCAGCTTGCGCCGACCAATAAAACAAGCGTTCCTGCTGCACGTAACACCAGTGGCACATCAGAGGGGACTGCTGTGGCAAATAGCAAGAAATAAATTAGATGGCATAATAAACCCACTTTGCCCATCCAGTCGGAATCGAAATTCTATGTTTGGATCATGTTGGCGACTCTCCCGGTATGTCCTGGAGACTCTCGAAATTCGGGCATTGCTCCCGGAATCTCAGGAGAGCCGACAAATCTCTGAGATCTGGGGTTGAGGTAGTGATTTACTGCAAATCAATGTCTCAAGTGGTACTAAGGATGGGTGGAGCTTAATGACATCAAGTCCAGCTTCACCCTTAGTTACTCTATGGATAGGCAGGGGGTGGAGCTTCAGGCATATTTTTGCATAAATTTCATCCTCAAGCCCCTCCCCCATGCCGCCATCCTACTCCACATCCCAAAAATTCAAGTGTGGTCATGAACTTATGGTAGCGTATTCAACTAAAGTCTAAAGGGATTGCAAAAGACACATACCTAGCAATGATAATAAATGGAAGAGCAAGAGCTATGGATTGGAATCATACTTATCCATAAATATAATTAAGTATCCCGCACGGAAACCCAGAGACATGCCAATACTGTACAACTTACATGCTTAAGCCCACCCCCCCATGTGTATATTCTATGCATGGGGGGTGTGGGGGGTTCTGATCCCCACAGAGCACAGCACCAGTCGGCTGCACTTCATCCAAAAGTACCATTTTAAAGCAGATTTTTATACATGGCATTGTTACAGCTGCCGTGTAACGGCAGGCTGTATGCGCGCTCTTACCTCTCTGTCCCGCGGCGCGTCTGGGGGATTCCCCAGCCGACAGCTAGCGTGGTTACAGCGTCCTGGTAACCACATGCGCACTGTCTGTAGTTGGCGTGCGTCTCCCCGTCGGCTTTGTTATGCTTTGCCAGGGGAACGCCTCCTCATTCCTTCCCAGCGTATCACAGTCCTGCAGTTCCTTTATTAGATCTCCTAGGTCAGCAATCTGCGCCGGTTATAGAGTCTGTTCCCTCAGTTCTGTGACCTGCTACTTACCTTGTGTGCCTAGTGCTTCCAGCCTAGTGAATTGACCGTTGTTTGACCCACTTACCTACCTTGACTCCTGCCTTGTTACCCTGTGTATCCAGCCCTGGTTCTCATCCCTGTTGTACCTACCTTCCCTGCAGTACCTACCTTAACCTGGAGTGTCTGTTCATGTTAGCTCTGCGGTGGCTCCGCTGTGTGATTGAGCGTGTGCCAGCCCTAGTGCTTACTGTATTGTCCCGTGAACGTCCTTCTGTCCTACGTGCCGAGTTCAGTGTTACTTGTTGTCTGTCGCAGTCTGGTCGCTTCCGGACTGCTACTTCTCCTACTTACCTACTACTCCCGTCCCTCCTGTCGAGCGTTCACTCCGGGTTTTCATTTCCTTTCCACGGGTTTGGTTCAACGGGGCCCGTCCAGGCTATCAGGCCGCTGCCAAATCCATCCCCACCATCAGGGGCCCGGTGAATACCCCCTGGATAGTAAAGTCTCCGGGCTCTGGAAACCTACCCGTTCACTCTGCCTATCTCTTTGGTGGTCACCTCGGTTCTCACCAGGTAAACCCGGGGTACCACACTAACTCTCTTTTTGACCACTCCGGTGCTAACCAGGTAAAACTGGAGTGTCATAACAACATGGCATGTTATATTTTAGCATACTAAAATATATTTCCAGTACTTCTATTGTTAATAATTAATATTTGCAGTACTTCAATTTTAAATGCACCCATTGGTAAAATCAATAGATACCGTTTTGCTGAAGTACAGTCAGCCAATAATGATGTTCTTTTTGATAGTATCCAATAAACCATGATCAAGAGCAGTAGATATAGTTACGTTTAACAGAAAATGATCAGTGTAATGTATGGAACAATAATGTTTTTAAAATTTGTGTTATTTTTATTCAAATAATAGTAATGAGATACAGCAGTGACACACTGTTCTTCACAGACCTTTATGAAAGATGGATCATCCATACATAACCAAAAACTTGGTGAACAGAGAGATAGGTCAAGGATAACATTCATAATGAATGACTGGTTTTATTATATGATGTAATCAACGGGACTACATATCAATGATTACAGTGCAACCAACTGGCAAGCCTGTACCTAATAGTTTTAAAAGTTCCTTTGTGTTGCTGATGATTTTGTTAGAAGTTTGACTATTGTTGCAAGAATATACAGAAGATAACCCATTTAACATGTGTAATTCAATATTAATTCAGGTCCTAATTATTGCTATAACTTAAATTGGCAGAACTGGGTACAGAAACTTGAGCAACAGATTAACTCCTTTACCAATGAACTAACAAAGTTCAAAAGAGAGAAACTGACTACGGTCCAACAGGACTATACGGATAACAGAGTATATCGTTGGTACTCAGGCACTGAAACCCGCCCAAGTAAAAGAAGGACCTTCAGAAATAAGGGCAGACAAACAAGACCACCAGCCACGGAGATATCCAGCGATCAGAACACTTCAGAGAGTGAAGCGGACCGCCCCACAAGCTCCTTGCAGGGTTTTCAGGACAAACCACCTACAGGAGCCAAAGGGGGTACACGCACCACAAAAGAACCAGGCCAATCAGAAGAGGTGGCCAAAATCAAAGAAAAAAAGATTCACCAGGGCCAACAGAATCTAGTCTTTAACCTCTCTTCCCACGCCTTATCTCCAGTGGAACAGAAGGTCTTGAACAAAGGTTTGTCGTTTATTCCCACCCAATCCTTTGATGATTTCCAATGGAAACAGGACTTGTCCCGTTTGAACAGGAACCTAAAACTGAAAGAATATTTTGATATCCATCTACCCACTCCCCCAACTCAACCTAGGATCTATGGAAAATTCAAGCCTAAATCTACATTTGATCCTCAGAGCAACAATGCCTCCATTAAGAGCTACATTAGACTGTTGAATGACAGCGCTGTTAAAGCCAACTCACAACTTCCAACATGCCCCTCCAATCTAACTCACGCTGAAAGAACGGCCTTAAAGTCTTTATCCAACAATGACAACATCATCATCAGAGTTGCAGATAAAAGAGGTGGCATTGTGTTGCAAGATAAGAAAGCCTATATGACTGAAATCTACAGACAACTTGCGGACACAAAGGTTTATGAACTCCTCCACAAAGATCCCACCAGCACCTTTCAGCATAACCTGCAGGAAGTACTTACTCAGGCCGTGGAAGCTGGAGATATACCTAAAGTGGTACAGGATGCTCTGACCATAACACATCCAAAAATACCCATCATTTATACAGTACCTAAAATACATAAAAGCTTGAGCAACCCGCCAGGAAGACCCATTATTTCGGCTAGGGACTCGCTTTTACAGAACACATCGAAATTCCTTGACCAATTCCTCCAGCCCCTCATTCAAAAACAGCCGACGTTCCTCAAGGACACCATACAACTTCTACTCAAGCTAGAACCGTTCATTAACTACCAAGGGGGACCTACTGATGTGCACAGTTGACGTTACAAGTTTGTACACTAACATCCCCCATCAGCAAGGCATTTCAGCCATGGGAGAATTTATAGAGGCTAATCCAGATTATGAAGGTCCACCTAAGCAACTGGTCCTAAGCCTACTAAAGCTCACGTTAACTTGCAATTACTTTATGTTTGACAAGAAAATCTATCTCCAGAAGCAAGGCTGCGCCATGGGCTCACATGTAGCACCAACTTTTGCAAACGCTTATATGGTAAAAGTTGAAAATCGGCTATTTCTCCAAAATCCCTCCTGCAGTAAACATCTTATATTCTATCAGAGATACATTGATGATATCATCATCCTATGGAAAGGGACGGAGAGAGAATTCACCACCCTCATGATGGAGGTTAATGACATGGATGAAACCATTAAATTCATGTATGAAAGTAGTACTGAGGAAATTCATTACCTGGATGTGAGTATCAAACGCCACAACAATGTACTTTCTACCTCTGTGTTTACTAAACCAACGGATAGAAACACGTTATTGCATGCATCCAGCCACCACCCCCCAGCCACAATAAGGGGTCTTCCATTCTCGCAATTCCTGCGTGTCAAGAGAATCAATAGTGATCAAGAGATAGCACAACAACAGCTACTCAACATGAAGTTCTTACAGAGAGGCTATCATCAGGAAACATTACAACAAGCCCTCCAAAAGCTTGAACTTATACCGAGGGAGCACACGCTACAACCAGCGACACGTAAACTTGTAGACAACAGAATAGTTTGGGTTAACCAGTTCAATCATTTGTCCTTCTTTACCAAAAGAGCATCTAAAACCCTGTGGCCAATTGTCACAACTGATTCAAGTTTGAAGGGGTTCAAAAACAGACAGATTCAGCACAGCCACACCAAAGGAAAAAATTTGAAGGACCTTCTATGCAAGAATGAAGTCATAAGTGATCCACCTTCCTCCTCCAGTACTTTCATCACTCGAGCTCCGGGCTGCTACAAATGTACAGGCTGCACAACTTGTCAACACATGATAACTGGTACCCACTTTACTCATCCCAACACCATGAAAGACTACAAGATTCGACATGTGCTTTCCTGCACCAGCAGATACGTTGTATACGTAATACAATGCCCCTGTAAACTGTTGTACGTGGGTAAAACTTCAAGAACTCTACGAGAACGCATGGCACTTCATAGATCGGCCATAAATGCGATACTACGTGGCAAAACTTGCGACCAACCTGTTGCACGTCATTTCTTCAACTCTAAACACTCCACGGCGGATCTGAAGCATATTATTATCGACACAGTACAACCATTGAGGAAAGGAGGTGACCGTGACAAGTTACTTCTACAAAAAGAAAGCAGATGGATCCATAGATTGGACACTGTTACTCCTAAGGGACTAAATGAGACATTACTGCTAGACTGCTTTTTCTAACAGATAGACTTTTTAGTCTTTTTCCATAGAATTTGTATTTACTCCCCTATCCTAGTCCACACTTTTTCGGTTCACATTTTTAACACTCTTCGCACTTGTCTATGCTCTACTTTCTTTTTTCTAACCCTCTTCCCCCAGATATGTACACTGCTTAGCCAACATATACCTGTTTCACCTCTTCTCACACTCATCACGTCTGTGCTTTAGGCGTTCACTATCCTCTTCTTCTCTATTCCACTTACTACACTCTACCTCTTTTTTTCTCCACCAGGTCCCCTTCCATCTTTCTTTCTTATTCTACACATAACCATACACACCTACATGTTTTTCCTTTTCCTCCCCTCCCCCCCCTTTTTCTTTCCCCCCACATATCTTCACCTTGCAGGACTTATTCACCCACCTCTTAGTGTCCCTGACCTCCGTTCCCACTGTTCACTTGACAGTAGTCACACTCACATACACACTGATCCAAGTACCCTTTACCATCTTTTCCACACTTGGTGTAGATATCAGACCTGAGCCAGTCTTAAGAGAGTTTTCGGTGCGCACTGAGTTGCTAAAGTCCACATGTTAGAGTCTAGTGCTCTCCCATGACACACCCTTCTCATGTGTTTCCACAAGAGAAAAAAGTTCCTCCAGCGGTCTCCGGAGTAAGCGCAGCCTTGTATGGGTCTGAATGTTTTCCTCACTAGTAAGGTGAACATTCGGACCCATACAAGGCTGCACCTACTCCGGAAACCAGGAGTCTGATCGGAGCGTCTATCCCTTGCAGCAGGACTTCGGGAACCTAGGTCGGAGACTGATGGAGGAACTTTTATCAAACACTCATACCGATTGTGCTCTGGTACGAGGGGAAGGGAAACCTTGGGGGTTACATTTTAGCCTTTATCTTATTTAGTGTTCATATTTGTGAATACATTGTTTTAATGTATTACACTAGATTTCCCCTTTTTTGTTTTTTTCCATGTGATTGCTGGAGAACGACGTTGGATTGAACTTTTAATTGCTTATTTATAAGCTGCCTGCCATCCATATTCTATGCTATTTAATAGGAGAATTGATATCAATTGTAACACCTTTGTATTTTTATGGTATTTAAGAGGAGAACTGATACTAATTGTTATACATAGGGACAATTGATATGGTGCTTTGTATCACAGAGTAGCGCATAAGTATTTAAAGTATTTTTATTTATTTGTGTCTATCTATCTATCTATCTATCTATCTATCTATCTATCTATCTATCTATCTATCTATCTATCTATCTATCTATCTATCCATCCTTCCATCCATCCATCTCTAACAAATAAACACAGGCTGCGCTTCTAATTCAATATATGAAATGTGTGCAAGTGTATATATAAATATAGAGGTGCAAAATGACCACTGTGCAACTACAAGGAACAAAAGAGAGGTCTGGCGCTCCAAACAAACTTATATAACACTATTTAGTAAACCTCCTTTTTATGTATGTGTTGACACATAGTGTTATATAATGTTTGTTTGGAGTGCTGGACTTCTCTTTTGTTCCTTGTAGTTGCCATTTAGTGGTCATTTTGGTCCTTGGCTGCACCTTTTCATTTATATATACACTTGCACACATTTCATATATTGAATTAGAAGCGCAGCCTGTGTTTTTTTGTTACTGTTGTTAGTTTCACTTTTGGGAGCTTGACCCCTCCCACAAAATGGCTGCTTGCACACTGTTCAAATAGTAGGGGTGTCTTAATACAGACCTCCTGAGTACACATATAGCAGATGGATAGGGACTCACCTACAGGAGGTGCCTTGACGCTGGGCAGGTGAGCTTAACCCAATATAGCTATATTGTGAACTAAACCTCCTTTTTATGTATGTGCTGACACAGAGTGTTATATAATGCTTGTTTGGAGCTCCAGACCTCTCTTTTGTTCCTTGTAGTTGCACAGTGGTCATTTTGGTCCTTGGCTGCACCTCTACATTTATATATATACTTGTACACAATTCATTTATTGAATTAGAAGCGCGACCTGTGTTTTTTTGTTACTTTTGCTAGTTTCACTTTGGGAGCTTGATCCCTCCCACAAAATGGCTGCTTTTACACAGTTCAAATAGTAGGGGTGTCTTAATACAGAGCTCCTGAGTATACATACAGCAGATGGATAGGGACTCACCTACAGGAGATGCCTTGATGCTGGGCAGGTAAGCTTAACCCAATATAGCTATATTGTAAACTAAACCTCCATTTTTATGTATTTACTGACACATAGGGCTGGATCCAGACTTAGTTAAGTGCTTGAACTTAGTTACTCCTGGGCTAAACCATCTTGATTGCAAGCACTTAACTAGGTCTGCATCCAGCCCATAGTGTTATATAATGCTTATTTGGAGCGCCGGACCTCTCTTTTGTCAAAAGGGTTCTTATCCATCACGTTATAAGATGAGAGATATATGAAGGTGTTCATTCAGTAGCCATTTCCCCAACGGGAATGTAGTGCACCTTTCTCAGGGGGACTGCGCCAGTAAGAAGACTATACTCGACAGGATTGGAGTGACGGGCCCCAGCAAAGCCCAAGAATTCCATGACTGGTGGCTGGAAGGTTCCAAGCCTCCCAGGAATCAGCTGGCCAAACTTGCCCGACTTTCTAATGCTTGGTTGCAGCCGAGTAAAAACTGCAGTGCAAATTGTGGAGAGAGTTGCAATAGACCTGTTGCCACAGGAACAGGTTACATGGCATAACACTGACAAACAGTCAGCCGCTGAGGCGTGTCACAGGCCAGAGACCAGAGACTACCAAAGCTTAACATCTGGGAGAATTATTGCAGCTACTGAGCTACCCCAGGAAACTGACTCTGAGGCCCAATGGAACCCTGTTGGTGAGAAAATATCATTGCAGGACTTTGGGAGAGACCAACGTGACAATAGCAATCTGGCACAGGGCTTTGAGACTGTAAAAGTGGTTAATAATAGAGTGATTGCTGTATTACCATCTGAGGGTGTGCCATATTTTTGTTGAAAAATGATTTGCTATATCGTGTTACTACTTTCCAGGGAAAAGAGTAGTTCCCCGAAAACTTGAGCGGTTGGTGTTAGAAGCCACACATGCGCATTTGTGGGGAGGCCATTTAGGGGAGCAGAAAACACTCCAACGCGCATTTGTGGGGAGGCAATTTAGGGGAGCAGAAAACACTCAAACATATACAGTTGAGGTTCTTTTGGCCAGGCATCTATGCTTCAGTCAAGAGGTATTGTCAAGAATGCCCAGTGTGCCAGAAGACGGCCCCTCAACCAGAATTTAGGGCTCCTCTGGTACCCCTCCCTATCATTTTCGTGCCTTTTGAACAAATTGATAGGGTCAGTGGAGAAATCTACTCAAGGGCACCAAACAATACTATTGGTAGTGGACTATGCCACCAGATATCCGGAGGCTATACCCCTACGTAATATGAAATCTGGCACTATTGCCAGAGAGCTACTAATTCTATATACCCGTCTAGGAATACCGAAGGAGGCCCTAACCAACCAAGGTTTGTTTCTAAGCTTATGAAAGACTTATGCCGGTTGTTAAAGGTAGACAGAATTGCCACTCTGGTGTACCACCTGCAAACAGATGGTCTGGCAGAAAGGTTTAATCAAACCCTTAAACAAATGATAAAAAGGGCAGTGTCTCAAGAAAAGCGAGACTGGGATATGCTTCTACCTTATTTGACGTTCGCGGTCAGAGAGGTACCCCAACTTTCTACAGGGTTTAGTCCCTTTGAACTCCTCTATGGGAGGCAACCCAGAGGGATTCTGACTCCTCTAGGGGAGGCAACCGAGAGGGATTTTGTTAAAGGAAGGGTGGGAACAACAACCCTGTCAGGACCCTAATATCGTTCAGTTTGTGTCCCAATTGTATGGCCATCTTAGGCAAATTGCGCCACTCCTGAACGAACATATAGAAATGGCAGCAACGTCAGAAACAAAGTAATGACGTCCCCGCAGTTAATCGGTCCTTTAAACCGGGAGACAAGGTGTTAATGCTTGTGCCCACTACAGAAAGTAAGATGTATGCTCAATGGCGGGACCCTCATGAGATCATAGAGGCAGTGGGACTGGTCAATTACAAGGCTCGACAGGAGGGTAGAAGAAAGGAGGTACAAATCTACCATGTGAACCGATTAAAACCTTGGAAGGAAAGCACCAGTCAGCCCTCTTTAGTAGCAAAAAAGGTTCCAGAATGCCAGGTACCCATTGAAGTCACACTTAGTCCTGGGCAGAAACAGGAAGCTGTGAATTTGGTAGCGAGGTTCCAAGATGTGTTTTCTGACATTCCGGGAAAAACACAGATCATTCAACATGATATTGTGGCTCAACTCGGAGTGGTCATCAAACAAAGGCCATATCGCATACCCGAGGCAAAACGGCCACTGTTAAAGCAAGAGGTAGAAGAGATGCTTCACCTTGGGGTTATAGAGGAATCAAATAGTGAGTGGAATAATCCCATTGTCGTAGTACCTAAGCCGTCAGGTGCGGTAAAATTCTGTAATGACTTCCATAAATGAAATCAGGTTACTCACTTTGATTCGTACCCTATGCCCCGGATTGATGAGTTGATGGAGAGATTAGCCATGAGTGGTCATCAAACAAAGGCCATATCGCATACCCGAGGCACAACGGGCACTGTTAAAGCAAGAGGTAGAAGAGATGCTTCACCTAGGGGTTATAGAGGAATCAAATAGTGAGTGGAATAATCCCATTGTCCCATTGTTTTAGTACCTAAGCCGTAAGATTCTGTAATGACTTCCACAAATTAAATCAGGTTACTCACTTTGGGCCTGATCCAAAGCTACGGCCGCCGTTGCTAGTACGGCGGCCGTAGCTCTAATGAGCATGCGCCGGGCAGATGTTGCCCGGCGTTACTATGGAAACGCCCGATCTACGATAGTAGTGGCGTTGGGACGGTGGAGGGGACGTCCTCCAGCGTCCCAACGCTCACGTTACTCCTGGTGGGCGGGGGGAGGTAAGTAAATCAGGCTGGGGGGGCGTGCTAAGAGGCCATACGCTCCTGTGTGAGCGTATGGCCCCTTCCTTACGCCGGGCGAAGCTAGGGCAGCCTTCAGCCGGCGTAAGGAAGGGGCCATACGCCCGCACAGGGGGAGTGGCGGGCCAGAGCACCGATGTTACGCTGAGCGCTACAGTGCTCAGTGTAACATCGTAGCTCTGGATCAGGCCCTTTGATTCGTACCCTGTGTTGGTAGAGAGATTAGCCAGGAGTCAGTATCTTATCACACTTGACTTGACAAAGGGATACTGGCAGATTCTTTTAACGGAAGCTGCTAAGGCAGAAACAGCTTTCTCTACCCCAGAGGGCCTATTTCAGTACAAAATGTTGCCATTTGCTTACATGGTGCCCCAGCAACATTTCAGAGAGCTATGAACAAGTTGCTGCGGCCCCACAGGGAATATGCAATTGGGTTTACCGCCAACCCTGAGAAAAGTGCCATTTGTATGATAGAAGCCAAATATTTGGGGTACATTGTGGGAAGGGGACAGGTTAAACCTCAACCTAGCAAGATAGAAGCGGTTCTCGCTTGGCCGAAACCCAAATGTAAGTCGCAACTTAGGACGCTTCTCGGTCTAGTGGGCTATTATCACAGGCTCATATGTGATTTTGCCACTAGAGCGGCTCCACTAACCGAATGTCTTAAAAAAAAGTCTTCAGACAAAATAATGTGGTCCAGACTAGTGAAAAGCGCTTGGCAAGACTTAAGAAGAGCTTTACGTACAGAGCCTGTCCTGCAAGCTACTGATTTTACAAAACAGTTTATGTTTCAGACAGATGCCTCTGGGACAGGATTAGGGGCAGTCCTTTCACAGGAGGTAGATGGTGAGGAGAAGCCGGTACTCTACCTTAAATTACTTCCCAGAGAGCGTAAGTATTCAACTGTACAACAGGAGTGCTTGGCAATTATTTGGGCATTGGAGTACTTAAAATATTATTTGTTGGGACGGGAGTTTTTGTTAGTTACAGACCATGCTCCCTTGAAATGGATGCACACGAACAAAGAAGTGAATGCTTGTGTGACCCATTGGTTTTTGGCCTTACAGCCATTTAAGTTTGAGCTGCAGCATTGTCCAGGGAAACAGCACCTCAATGCGGATACCCTTTCCAGGAGATTTGTAGGTCTTAATCCTCCAAACAACTCTATGGTGAAGCTAGGGGAGGAGGAAGAGGGACAGGGTGGCAAGGTGGAAAGCTCACCTGAAAATTTGTTAGCTTCACCAGGGTGATTGACGCTAAAGGGGGAGGAGTGTAACAGAGACAGCATATCTCCACATGGGACTAATGTGGAGAATCCTGACCAGATTTTAGAGCTACAGCAGGGAGACTGGTGTGGTCAGGCTTGGGCTAATCAATGGCACCTGTGCTCTGCTCATATAAGTGTTTCAAAGACAAAGGGTCAGGACTCTTAATGGTGGAATAGCTGCCCAAGAGTTGGGGTATGATAGGGACCACTGAAACACCTAAAGTGTCATGAGAATTATGCTGTGACACATGCTGCACTGTAAGAACAACTTGCTGTTGTTGATGTTGCTGACCTGTTATGCTGTCTGCCTGCAAGAAAATAAAAGAAGTTGACTTTATTTCCTCCATGTGATGTGCTCCTTTATCACAAAAGTCAGAGAATTAGTTACAAATATCTGAAGATACATGATAAGCCACCTGCCACTTACAAGGCTTCTCTGTTAGGTGGTCCTAACTCTAAAAGTTTGAGTACCAACATTGGGTCATATATCAAATATCTTTTTTAATTGAGAGCTCATCTGCTACAGAGGTCCCCAAGTCTCCAAAACAGCCACTCTGAGATAGCACCCCCTTCCAGTTACTTTCCCAGACACGCTTTAAAACACATTTCCAAGATGGAGGTTGCTCAAATCAATCTATAAGGTAATTATTAGGTGCACAAAGCAAGGGGAGTTTGCACAAAAAATATAAAACAAGGCCTGGCACTCTAGCCATTATTCAGTGACTAACCATAATATTCTATCTTTAAAACAAAAGTCAGAGAATTAGTTACAAATATCTGCAGATACGTGATACGCCACATATATAGATCAATACATAGATATGAGATAGATAGACAGACAGACAGATATGAGATAGATAGATATGAGACAGACAGACAGAAAATAAAGCTTACTTTTAACAGAAGCTGGTCCAATCCTCCAGAAAGAAGCAGGGAGACGCTAGGCAGCCAGAAAGTGAAAGTGACTGCTCCCTGCTCTCTGCCTGTGCTGAGCTCTGATTGGCTGCCTGTCAGGAAGCCGTCCCCAGCATTGCTGTAGGACATCTCCCACTGACACCAATGATGGCTGGGGCTGGGACTGTTGTGTCAGCAAAGACTGCTACTGTTAGTGCTGTGACTTAGATGAATAACTACACTGCTACTTGTAGATAGAATACTGGAGCTTGTAGTGTAGCTGGTGGCTGGGCAGCATACTGTTGCAATTAGAATGTTGAAACTGTTAGTGCTGCAGCTTGAACGATTAAATTCACCACTACTTGTGGATAGAACACTGCAGCTATAATGTAGCTGTTGCACATGGAATGTTTATACTAATAGTTCTGTAGTTTGATAAACAGACACAAGGAGACCTCAGAGTAAACAGGCACAGGGAGACAAAATAAATAGACACAGAAAAAATTAAAGTCACAGAACCAGATTCACAGATCCGGTGTGAGTCAGGTGCGGACAGACCTGCACCTAACTCGCCCGTCCCCCCAACCTCCCTGGCTAATCTAAATATCTCCCACTTTCACCCAAACCCTCCCCGAGGTGGCTTTACGCTGACTCTTTTTACCTAGAATGCTCTGTGCGGTCTTTAATTACTGCACAGAGGCAATCTACGTACCAAACTGGTAAGAAGATTGCTTAAAGGACCTATTATGCATGCGTTATAGGTCTTTACTAAAGTGGTTGCAGTCCCCACTTAGAAAATCTTTCCGAAATAGGGACATCTGAAAATCCCTTTTCTGGATGTCCCTATTTCGAATAACATCCACTTTATAAATTTTTTTGCAGAATGGGTGACTATGCCGATCAGCTTACTTCACCCATTCTCATTCGGAAACACCGCTGCCAGTGATATCCCGCTACCGCAGGACCGCAGGCTGCAGGGGAGGGAGAGATAAGGAAAGGCTGCGGGAGAGGGAGGGTTAGGGTCAGGCTGCAGGGAAGGGAGAATTAGGTCCAGGCTGCGGGAGATGGTGGGATAGGGTCAGGCTCCAGGGAAGGGAGAGTTAGTAAGGTTAGAGTAATGAGAGGGGAGGGTTAGGGTTAGAATTAGGGGAATGGTTGGGGTACTATTTTCCCTTACCTTTTGGAGCACCGAAGGTTTGGTGCTCCGTAGATCGATTGCCTATGCCTCATTGAGGCATATGCAATCTAAATCCCAGTCAGTTCGAAACTGGCTGGGAGAAAACGGTCCTATCTCTCTAAGCGGGGACCCACACCCTTACTAAAGATACGCACCTAAGAAATAAAAAATACCTTTTACATCGAAGCAGGCAACTGTTCCTGCACGTAATAAGAAAATAAGAGCCGCTAGGTCTGTATGTAAGCGTAAGCATAAGCAAAATCCACATCCCACCCTGTCCTAGCCCACTGTCAGTTCCAGTACTAAAGTTAAAACAGGAGGAACTTTCCGA
This sequence comes from Limnodynastes dumerilii, assembly GCA_011038615.1. Classification (NCBI taxonomy): domain Eukaryota; kingdom Metazoa; phylum Chordata; class Amphibia; order Anura; family Limnodynastidae; genus Limnodynastes; species Limnodynastes dumerilii. Next base: position 12,050 of record WWET01007000.1, on the reverse strand, counting down.
GTGGAAAAAAGCATTTTGCTTAAGTGTGGATCAGTGGCGTAACTAACGTAAATTTTTATAGTGCTCGTGCCCTGGGCGCCGATGATGCCCATCTGATGGGGGTTCCATCAGGGCATGAGTCCTACAATACTCACGCTTAGTCACCCACCTGTCCTGTCCCGCGCTGTCTGAAGCTGGAGGCGCCCGGCTGCAGAGCTCTACAGTGTGACTCTGGAACGACCTCAGGTTACATCAGCATCATCCAGAGCAGAGAGGGAGCACCGCCGAGGAGTACAGCAGGAGGAAGAAGGTAAGTAAATGAGGGGGGTTAATGGGACTCTGGGAGACTGAAGAGAGATTAGGGGGATTATTGGGAGGCTGGGGAGACATGAGGGGGATTATTTGGAGGCTGTGGAGACATGAAGGGGATTATTTGGAGGTCGAAGAGACATGAGGGGGATTGTTTGGAGACTGGGGAGACATGAGGGGGTTTATTTTGAAGCTTGGGAGACATGAGGGGGATAATTTGGAGACTGGTGAGACATGAGGGGGATTATTTGGAGGCTAAGGGGAGATATTAGGGGGATTATTTGGAGGCTGGGGAGACATGATGGTTATTATTTGGAGGCTTTAACATACGTGCCATAGTAACTATTTTATGCTATTTATGTAGCATTTCGTTATGTAGATTGCATACGTGCGGTCTTTAAAGACCGCATGTACGCAACCTACGTAAAGAAACACTACATAGATAGTGTAAAATAGTTACTATGCATGCGTAGTAGCTAGAATTGTAAAATTAGGTATGTACGTTAAAAATTACGGGGTTGTGAATCCAGCCCCATGTCTCTAGCCC
>WWET01007000.1:0-11137 GCA_011038615.1 Limnodynastes dumerilii | reverse complement strand
CCCCCCCCAATCTCCCCCATAGTGTGTCTCCATTCCCCCCAATATCCCCCATCGCGTGTCTCCATTCCCCAGTATCAACGTCATGTGTCTTGAGCTCCTTAATATCCCCCATAATGTCTCCAGCCCCCCAGTATTCTCAAGCTGGCGGGGGTGAGTCCCTCCTCTGCTACCTAGCAAGAGCCTGTTCCTATTGTTAGGTAGCAAAGGAGGGACCCCCTGCCACCATCTCCACCTTACCTCTGCATTCTGGAAGTCCCTGCCACATTCAAGATAGTAGCCAGGGTCCATCCAAGGGACCCCCACCGCCATCTTGAATGTGGCAGGAATTTTCTGAATGCAGAATGTGGAGATGGCTACAGCGGGTCCCTTATCCGCTGCCACCATCTCCACATTCTGCACCTTACTTCTGCATTCAGGAAGTTCCTGCCATATTCAAGATCGCGGCAGGGGTCCTTAGGAGTGGCAGCCATCTTGTATGTGGCAGGAACTTCTTCAGTGTGGGCAGGAGGAGAGGGCGGCGGCAGGCGGCGGGTCTCAATACAGGGAGCTTCCTGACACCACTAAAGGTAAGTAAAAGGGACTCACAGGGGGAGGGGGGAATGTGTGTGTGTGTTTTTTTAAGTTTTTCTCTGTCCAGGTTTAGCCCAGAAGTAACTAAGTTCAAGCACTTACTTGAGTTTGGATCCAGCCCAAAGAGCCATTTGGACCCCGTTTCAAAAACCTCGGGAGCCACAAAACCACTTTGACATCTAAAATGAAGATGATGCATATATCATTATTTACCTTTATGCTATTTATAAAATAACTATAGTGTGTTGCATTTAAGAAATCGATGCACTGCTATAGAGACTATTGCCCCTTCCTTCCATGTCCAACCAGTCTTATTGTCCCCTTTTTGTGTCCAGTCAGCCTTATACCCCATCCTTCTATGTATCCAACCTGCCTTACTGCTACCTCTTTGTGTGTCCATCTAGCCTTATTGGTCCCTTCTTATTGCTTCTCCTTTTGTGTCAAGCCTACATTATTGCCTTTCCTTTTGTGTCCATTCAACCTTATTGCCCCATCCTTCTGTGTCCAGCCAGCCTTATTGCCCCCTCTTTATTTTTGTCCAGTCAGCCTTATTGTTCCCTCATGTTTGTCCAACTAGCCTTATTGCTACTCCTTTTGTGTCCAGTCTTATACCCCCTACTTTTGTGAATCCAAACAGCCTTATTGCCCCCTTCCTTACGTGTGTCCATCCAGTCTTATTGCCCCTTCTTTGTGTCCAATCAGCCTTATACCCCATCCTTCTGTGTATCCAACCAGCCTTATTGCCATTTGCTTCTGTGTGTCCAACCAGTCTTATTACCTTTCCTTTTTGTGTCCAGCTAACATCATTGCCCCTCCTTCTGTGTCCAGACTTCAGCTAACATAATTGCCCCTCTTTGTGTCCAGTCAGCCCTACTGATCCCTCTTTACGTTGTGCCCCCTCCATGTTTATCAAATTCCATTCCCCAACTACCTTGTTAAAGAACTCTAATGTTTCCTTTGACGTCTTCTTTCCTCCAGCTCTCTCCCCAGTGTGCCAGTGGAATCCCCGGTGGGCCTCAGTGCCTATAAGAACTTCCTCCTTTTGCAAGGGGGTGGAGCCTTCACTCAGATGCCGGGCACCCCTGCTGCAAAGCACAGCCGCTCGCAGCTCTGTTCACAAGACGCCAGATTGACCTAAGGTACTCATAACTCAGCAGAGCGCGTTGCAGAGGAGAGAACTGGAGGAAAGAAGACGTCAAAGGAAAGATTAGAGTTCTTTAACAAGGTAGTTGGCGAATGGGATTTGATAAACATGGAGGGGGCACAATGTAAAGAGGGATCAGTAGGGCTGACTGGACACAAAGAGGGGCAATTATGTTAGCTGGAGTCTGGACACAGAAGGAGGGGCAATAATGTTAGCTGGACTGCTGGACTTGTAGCCCTCTAGGAAGGAGCCACAGCAGACAACTGAAAGCCGCATGCGGCTCCAGTGCCAAGGGTTGCCAACCCCTGTCCTAAGTTGACAGAACTTTTATTTAGAGCTAAATTTATTTACAACTTTGTTCCCTGCACTTCCAATCAATGGACCTGATTCAGACTTAAGAATGAACTTGAAATTAAGAGAGAAAGGTTACACCTGAGCAAAACCATGTTGATTTGAGGGGGAGTCAAGTTAATTGTATACTTTGCATGCACAAATATATCTTTGAATTGCTTACTGCACACAGATACTAACCAGCTTTACTTTTACACTGTTATTTAGACTTGGGATAGGAAACATCACTTCTCAACTCTAATACTGTTTGCAAAAAATGAAATATGTTCCCCTGAAAACAACATGGTTTTGCCCAGGAGTAACTCTCCTATCTTAATTTCAAGCCCCTTCTTAAGTGTGAATCAAGCCCAATGGCCCTGATTCAAAGTTTGAAAATAAGAGATAAAATTTACACCTGGGCAAAACTATGTTGATTTGAGGGGACTTAATTTTCATATGTTGCAAACAGTATTATTGTTGAAAGGTGATGTTTCCCAGTCCAAGGGCCAGATTTAATAAAATTCAGTTTGTGAAACTCAATAATGTTGGCTTTTATTTACCAGCGAGTTTAACTCACCGTATTTACTAAAGAAAAGTTACTACAAACTTGCCGAAGATGAAGATATTACCAACTCGCCATTGTTCAATTCGCACTGGCGATTTTAAACATTCCGAACATATATAAAGCTGAATTTACTAAGGGGCATGTTGTAAAAGCATTAGAGAATGGGCACAAACTCACCAGAAAAAAACAGAGGTGCTTGTTAGAGGCGAGTTTGCTCATATCCCTTGCAATGGATATGCAACTAATCATTATGGGTATAAAAGTAATTTCAAAAGGGCTTGCAGCAGATGTTATTGATATTTATTCTTCAATGGTGTTTTCTGTGAGCACACAGCATATTTTATAGGAACAATGTCCATGCTTAGTACCACACCAAGGCCTGCGGAGCAGGAGGAGGAACAACATCACCAGCCACAGGTTAGACGCAGGCAACGCATACCACGACATGTGCGTGTGTTTGCTCTGCATTTGACTCCCTGTCTGATCAGGAGGGCAATTATTTTGCCGAAACTGCACTAACCTCCTGAGCGTTTATGAGCAAGTGAGGATGGATTTGGATTTATCTACATCACATTGCCATGCTGTGTCTGAGCTGCACAAATTAATGTGTGCCACCATTTTATGGCCACAGGGTCATTCCAGTCTGTGACAAGAAGAGTGTTAGGCATTTCACAGGCGACATTTTTACGTCACTTTTCTGATGTGTTAAGTGCACTTAATAAATTGTCAAGCACGTATATCTGCTTCCTAGCCAGGATTCCAATTGGCATGACCTTAATTTAGCCTTTTATCAGCTTTCAGTATTTTCTGATGTCCTGAGAGCAATAGATTGCACACATATAGCGCAGAGACCACCTGAAAACAGGACGTGCATATAAACAAATAGCCACCTTTACCACTCCCTCAATGTGTAGATCGTCAGTGATACAAAGTTGAAAATACTCAGTGTTTATGCAAGGTATGCTGAGTCATGTCATGAGTCCTATATTTTAAGGCAGTAATCCTTATATACCAATTTTCAAAATTGACAACTGCTTGAGGGATGGCTGTTGGGTATGTATAATGTGTTTTAAAAATGTATGTCATCTTTTTGGATTTAAAAAAGAGAAAGAAGATATCCCGCACAGAACAATAAATTTCCAGAGTAAAAATCTCATATTACCCACCAATTACAAAATTCCAAATGTTATTTATTATATAATGGGGTGCTACCCAACGGTATTAAGAATATTTGACACAAAACACACAAAGCAAAAAGAACCGTTATAGGAGGGTGCACATACTCCTCTAGAAAAAACCACCACTGCACAGCAAAATATAAGGCAGCTACAACAGTTACAATTTCAACACATAATCTGTTTATTTAATACAAAAAGATAAATTGTTGCATAAAAAAATGTGTAGCTACATTTAAAAAGCACACTGGGAGCATGAGTTCCACAATATCTCTCAAGAATCAATCAAACACCACATATATTAACACTGATCCAGAACAGAATAGAAGGTAGGCAGATGAGAAATTAGATATCAATTCAAGCTAAATCTTGCACATATCGGTCATAAGCTTACCCTACTCTGGAACAAAAAGAAAAATAGGAAATGAAAGACGAAAAAGCCACCTCACGGTGGTACTTCACCCAAACGGGCGGCTGACTGACCCTGCAGACCGACAATGAAACCAGTCATGCAGACAAACAGATATCTGGTGGAAGTCTTGCAGCATAGAACGTCTGTGGTGTATTCGGATCGGGAGCTCAGCGTACCCACGTGGCTGAACCACCTACGCGCGTTTCGCTATAACGCTTCTTCCGGGTGTGATCAGCTGGTCTCCATGGTCGAGAATTTAAAGGGCAGGACACGTCAATCAAAGGTCCATCGTAATCAGATGTAGATGTGAGGAATTCAGGACTTGTATAAAGTTACTAGCGTACACTGCTAGCCCATCATCAACTATAAAAGATAGTAATGATAAAAGGTATCAATGATCGGAAAGCATGAAATGACATCCTAATTACCACATAGGGAAACTTCTCATAATAAATCTGCAAATATCAGCATACAAGGACATAAAAATAAAAAATTAGTTTTATAAAGTAGATAGAGGCCAAGGACAAAATTAATCATGAACCAGGGGATGTAAAAATAATCTTATTAACAGTTACCATTGAATAGTCACAAATTTCGCCATCAATAGTACACCCTCAAGATGCACCTATCAAAGTGTATTCTCTGCCAAAATGATGTTATTATTACAAGTTGAATCAACTGGACATTAGAGATAAGGAATATAGTCATTCTTCTCATTTAGTCCAAACGGTACCAGAGAATTCATTAGGTAGATGCATCTTGTCTTCCCCGAATATCATGCGAGACCTTAAGCATCCCAAAGGCCTTGAAATGCATCAATGACCCATCGTGCATTTTCAAGAAGTGTCTCGCAACACTCGTCAAAGGTTTCATTCTGAGTTGGTCTTTTCTGACATTAAGTATATTGCGTGAATGTTCATATAGACGTATATGTAGTGTTCTCTTAGTCATGCCTATATAGGTCTTATTACAGGGACACACTATGCAATAGATAACACCACAAGATGAGCAATTTATAAAACCACTTATGTTATGAATGTCCCCAAACCTATCAACAAAACTTTTTGTGGTACGCATAAATTTGCATTGGGTACAGTGTCCACATGGGAATGAACCATGTGTAAATCGTGGCTTATCTACAATGGGACTAAAATGACTATGTACCAAAAACTGTTTTAGATTCTTAGCCCGTCTCCAAGTTGTGTCCACATTTGACCCCAGATATTTAGAGATGTCTGTGTCTGTATGGAGAACTCCAACATGTTTATTAAGAATCCTTTGTATACACTGCCATTGGTTGCAAAATATGGTTATAAATCTAACTTTGTTAGAACTATCATTAACACGTTGTTTGTGAATTAATGAATGTCGATCATATGAAAGGGCCAGTCGTTTATTTTTCTTAATGATCCTCTTACTGTACCCCCTTCGTAACAGGCGGTCCGATAATTCCTTAGCTCTACGGGAAAAATCTACATCCGTAGAACAATTCCTGCGTAGGCGCATGAATTCCCCTTTGGGGATGTTTTGCTTGATGGCAGGTAAGTGGGAGCTTGAGTAATGGAGGGTTGAGTTAGTCGCCGTAGCTTTTCGAAAAATATCACTCTCAAGTTTACCAGCATCAGAGACCTTCAATATTAAATCCAAAAAGCTGATCTCAGTACAGCTATAATTGTAGGTCAATTTAATGTTTAAAGAGTTATTATTCATCAATATGAAGAACTCATTGAGGGACTGCTCATCACCCTCCCATATAATCAGCACGTCGTCGATGTATCTCAACCAAAGACGAACATGCTCCTTATATTCTGGTAAAATGACAACATAATTCTCCTCCCACCACCCCAAAAACAAGTTCGCAAATGTTGGTGCGCATGCCGCGCCCATGGCCGTGCCTTGCTGCTGAACATAAAAGATACCATTAAACAGAAAATAATTATGAGTGAGTACATAGAGCAAAAGCTCCAATAAAAACTCATAGTACTCAGTTAGGCCCTCCTTAGTCAGGAAAGACCTCACAGCTTGCAAGCCTAGATCGTGATGAATCGAGGTATATAACGATTCAACATCGCAACACACGAGTAACATACTAGCTGATATTGATACATTCTCAATCTTGGACAAAACGTCCAAAGTGTCACGAACATAAGAGGGCAGGGTAAGGACAAATTTGCGTAAATGAAAATCAAGAAAACGACTGGCCTGTTCAGTTAGACACAAATTGCCAGATACAATAGGACGACCAGGGGGTACCCGGTCGTCTTTATGTACCTTTGGCAGAAAGTACAGCGTTGCAACTCTTGGGTTCTCAACCCATAGATATTTCAAATCAGAATTAGAAATAGTACCTCTTTGGTGATATTGTTGAATCAAATTCTGGTAAGAAAGCAAAAAGGTGTTAGTGGGATTAAAAACTACCGGTTTGTAGCAAACAAGATTAGAAAGTTGCCTTCTTGCTTCTGCGAGATACATCTCAGTCCCCCAGATAACAATATTTCCACCCTTATCTGAGGGCTTGAATGCTACATCCCACTTCTGCATCTCTGATAATGCCACAGATTCCTTCTGAGTAAAGTTGTTAACATTTCCCACCATATGAGAAGTTTTATACAAAGTATCTATGATGAGAGACAAGGTCATAGAAAATCTTTACCTGAGGACAGATAGAAATGTCAGGACTGAAGGTGGACTTAGGTTTCAAGATCACTGATTTATCAGGAGACGTATTCTCCTCCTGTACTGAAATAAGAGATTCCAGAGCCAACAATTCCTCCTCCGAGGTAAACAGAATCCTCTCCTCTTCAGTAAGAGCATCACCAACTAAGAGGTCATCACTACCTTCTTTTTTAGAAAAAAAAACTTTTTCAATAACAATTTCCTCATAAACAAATTAAGATCAACATCAAGTTGAAAACGATCTAAATCGCTACTTGGAGAGAAACTCAAACCCTTGATCAAAACAGATATATGATCCTCATTAAGTCTATATGAAGACAAATTGATGATCCTGAAATTTTCATTAGAGTCTATTTCCTTGATCTTAGATTCCACATTCCTCCATTCCCTCTGCCTCGTCACCTGTTTGATTGTTTTTTTCTTATTGTCCCTCCCACCTCTCCTCGTTGGCTTACAGGATTGTTTGGTCCCATTCCTTTGCCCAAAAAAGTACGACCATCCCTGTCAGCACAGTCGTTGTCAGAGGATTCGCATTCAGAGGCAGACGGATTGTAATTAGATACTTTGTGCCATTTTCGAAATCTAATCTGACGCCAATCAAAAATAGTATTATTGTCAAAATCTTTTTTATCTCGTGCAAATTTACCCTTCTTTTTATTTTTTAGAAAAGTTTCAAATTTTTCAATACCCTTTTTATATTCATCATATTGTTCCATAAATTTAGCCTCAGTACTAAAGGGTTCTAGTTTTTCACTCACAGAACTGATGTCTTTCTGTATTTTTTCTAAGTCAATTTTATCATGCTCAATTAAAACTTTCATAAGCTCAACTGAGCATTTCAATAATGCAGCCTCCCACTGCTTAGTCAAATCATCATTTGCCAGATCAAAAGAGGGAAACAATTTGGGTCTCATGCATCTCCATCCCCCCCAGTAATGCCATCATGTGCCCCCAGCTCCAGTCCTCCCCTGGTTCTCTTACCTTACAGGCTCCTGCGGGACTTAATTTCCCAGTCTCGGGCGGGACGGGACTTCATATTCTCGCTGCAGTCCCACTCGGTGGATAAGCCTATAAGGTTCTCCTCGTATCTGGTATATTCAATTTGGCAGAACCCCTATGAAGTCCCACGGGACTTCATTTCCCTGTCTCGGCCACCGCGGGACTTCATATTCTCGCTGCAGTCCCACTCGGTGGATAAGCCTATAAGGTTCTCCTCGTATCTGGTATATTCAATTTGAGCGGGCAGAACCCCACCACTGCGTCTTGCTCCTCTTCCATTTTTTTTTCTTATGCAATTATCCTCACTCCTAAAATTACTTACAACATTCACTGCATCAACTATGTTGTCCCACATTTTCCTCTTTGTAGTGAAAGAGGTTCTGCTGGCATCTGAGCCAAGTTGTCGGTACACTGGTATGATGGCTTCTACCAGGGCAAAACTTTTTGAAAGAGTAAAGTGGATGTTACATTCAGATTTTGTATGTGCTCCCTGTGACCCTGAGCCATGTTCATCCTCACCAGAATTCTCAGGCTTATGCTAAACTGTAAAATGGAATTTGACCCAAACTCATTTGCTTGCTTGCTTAGATATAAAAAATCATGGGTGGTTTAGATGTTTCATTCCACACATACTTCGTCCTCCAGAGGGGTATCGGTTCTTATGCATAAGAGACTGAATTGTTAAGTGAAAGATAAAAAGTTGGACTCCCATGGTAGATACATTTTGTTATATGTGTGTATTAACAGAATGCTTTTTTTTTCCAAAATCTTTTTTTATTGAGGCTAGGTTACATACAAGACGTAAATCTCAAATTAGAACAAAACTCAGTCAAGTATATGAAATCTTATACTGTCGAAGGTACAATATTATTCTAAATAATTAGATAGTACAGGATTATAGAATGGTTCAGCGATACATTAGCCTCTTATTTTTTTTTTTAATGAACAATAAACAAACAAACAATAAGCCAGTAATGCCCTCCGATACTTCCATCACGTCAGCGATCCATCCATGGAGATACCTAATGAGGGTAAGTGTGTGTGAGTGAGTTGTGTGTAGTGAGTGTTAGTAATGATGCATCATATTTGGGGAGGGAAGGATTCCAGAGAGACTATGCAGTTATGGGCGGAAGGTTTGCAAGGAGTTGATGGCAATACCAGGTGGTTAATTGAAAGCATTTCTTGATTGATTGTTGAGTGTGTGGTGGTAGTGTGCCAATATATTTCCCCCAGCACTGAAACAAACCTGGTGTCAAAATTTCCTTATTAGATAAGGTTTCAAGCCAGTCCATTTGAAAAAGAAATAATAATCTTGATGTGGCCATATCTAATGTTGGTTTAAAATTAGATGTCCAATTTTGTAATATGGCTTTGCGTCCCACAGCAGAGAGCATAGTCACCAGTTTGGTATCAGAGCTTTGAATGCCACGTTGGCCAACAAGGTGTCCGAAAACAGCCCATTGTGGTGTGGCTAAAAGGTGTCTGCCAATCAAACGGCTGCCGTAGGCTGCTAAATCCGTCCAAAATGCCCTTATTTCACTGCACAGCCAGAGACAGTGGTATAAGTCTGCATCGAGGGCGTTGCATTTGGGGCAGGTGCTATCTGTAGAAAGTCCAATTAGCTGTCTTTTTTTAGGGGATAAGTATGCCTGATGTAAGATTTTGTACGACATCTCCTGGTAATTACTGGCTGGTGTGATTTTTAGTGATGTTTGAAAAGACTGCAAGATGTCAGTGGTAGTGAGAGCTGGGATAAGTGTACTCCATTTTTTGATACTTGCTAGGTCATCCTCAGGGATTAATTCAGGTTTAATAGTGGAGTAAATGGCAGAGACTGAATAGTTACCACTAAGAATTAATGAATCAAATGTGTTGATCAGGTCATGGCTAGACAGGTTTTGCAAAATTGTTTGCACGTAGTGCATTGCCTGTGTGTAGTGAAAGGAGTGTTTTTGTGGAATGCTATATTTTTCCATAACATCCCTAAACTGGTAGGGTCGCCGAGAAGAGTCTAGCATATCTTTAACTTTAGCAATCCCATGGTTAATCCAATCTGTGAAGGGGCGGTTAACCACCTTGGAATCTGTGAAGGGGCGGTTAATGGCACCACCTTGGAAGTCAAGGTTACCAACTAGAGGGAGAAAAAGGGAGGAAGTAGTTTGCAAGTTTAATGCTTTTCTGGCTTGTTTCCATGCAGTGCAAGTGGATATCAATAGGGGATTGTCAATTTTTTGGGTTTTGAGTAGTTTGGAGGAGGCGTGTAATATGTATGAAAGGGATAGCAGATAGCAAAGTTGAGAGTCTAGGGGTGTGTCTGTGTAGACAGATTTGTCACAAACCCAATCAACTGCGTGTGGCGCAGTTGGCAAGCTATGTTGTAGAATTTTATGTTTGGCAGATTAGCCCCCCCATTCTGGCTAGGCTGCTGCAGCTTTAATAGACTAATCCTAGCTTTTTTCCCTGCCCAAAGGAATGTGGAGATGCTCTTATTAAGTTGTTGAAGGTCTGCCCTCCGCAATAAGAGAGGAGTCATCTGTAACACATAAAGAATTTTGGAAAAGCTAGCCATCTTGAATAAGTTACATCTGCCCAACAGGTTGAGAGGTAGATTCTGCCATAATTTAAGTTCTGAATGAATTTGGTGTAACACAGGTTTAATATTAGTGGAGTATAGTTCGGCATGATGAGAAGGGAGGTTAATGCCAAGATATTGGATATGGTGTTGAGCCCACTGAAACGGGAATGAGCCACGCCATCCTAGCTTTGCTTGACTGTAAATTGCTAGAGCTTCAGATTTATCAAGGTTTATGGTGTAGCCAGCAAAGGAGGAAAATTTAGTGACAATGGAAGGAACTGATTGTTTGGGGTTAGAAGTTAGTAGAAGAATGTCATCTGCAAACGCAATTGTTTTTATTTCTTGGGAACCAATGCATATGCCATTTAAAGTGGGTAGCATAGTAGAATGCCTCTTCTTATTTTGCAGTATATGTTCCACCACCTTTCAATGTGGGAGTAATGCGGATATGTGGCAAATTTATGACTTTGGATCTAGATTCACCATTAGTATGTATAGGGTATTTTAATAATGTACTGGACAACATTGTGGATAGATGGAGGGAAGGTGGTGGTGCCCCCAATGTGGGAATTGCCACAAAGTTTTTATATTTGATCCAGGAGATGGGATTAAGAGATGTATGGAGGATAAAGCATCCTAATAGTAAACAATATTCTTGCTTTGCCCAATATCTCAAAGCCCAATGGAGTAA
>WWET01006999.1:19050-34867 GCA_011038615.1 Limnodynastes dumerilii | reverse complement strand
AAGGGAGAACAGATTCTCTAAGGTAGAGCAGTCAGAGGTAAAAAACTGAGGTGGAGATAAGTGTTATAAAAATGTCTGATTTGCAGGTACTGATAAAAGCATGAGCAAGAGTGGTCTTAAGATCCTCAAAAATGGGAAATACTCAGAGGTGAGACGGGTCACAAAAATTTTGAATGTCCAGATTCACCCAAAAGGGGAAACTATTGGAATTGTGGATTATTCCAAAGAGGAGTATATGCCAGGACTTATTAAGAAGTTCATATGAGCAGGTTTTTTTTTCTTTTTGAATCAAGTACTTTTTATTGAACATTTTGTATTACATACATAAAAAACTTAGCAAACAAATAAAACAGAAAAGAACAATTCTAAACATAATAGGATGCATATTACATGTATTGCACAGTAACAAACAATAGTATCATGTCAATAGACAACAATTCAAGATTAATAGCTTCTAAGTAGATGTATGGATTTTAGCGTATCTACAAAATGAATTAATATTGATCATACAGAAATATCAGGAACATCTGAGTCTGACATTTGACTATAGTATGGTGAATTCAGCCAGGGTGACCAAACCTTATAGAATTTATGCAGAGACTTTCTAGTGGCATATACTAATTTTTCATGACCAATAGCAATAATAATGAACTGATAAATAGGAGATTCATGGTGGGCAAAGGAGGAAGGGGGGGGGGGGGGGTGAAATGAGCAGGTTGTTTTGTCCAAAAGAGATATAGAGAAAGCTAAAATAGGGGGAATACAGTTATGGGCTGAATCCAAAGTAAAAAGGAAGAGGAGAGAACCCCTGACACATTCGCCTCAATAAACACCCTGAGGAAGAATGCAGAAGAACACATTGTGTTAGATGTGTGGTGTGGTAGTATACAAGGAAGTTGAGGGTCCCCAGCCCTCTCTCCCCTATAGGCTTAAACAGAGTTTCCATATGAAGTGGCCTGACTTCACTGGAGGGCACATGCAGCCTACAGCTCTAAGAAAGGGACCATTCTTACCCATGCTTGACAGTGTCTGTTGCATATATGACCAGCCAATTCTGTCAAATAGCTTCTCTGCATTGAGCTCCACCACGAGGGAAGGAACAAATCTAGAGTTGGCAATATGAATAAGAGCTATAGCTCTCCTGGTGTTGTTTGAGACAGGAATAATCTAAGTGAACCAGGGACGTGAAGACACCATTTAACCGGTTGGCCAAATCAGTTTTAAATCAACATTTAAAAGCAAAATAAGTCTATAGTTGCCACAAGAGTTGGGATCATGCCCCAGTTTGGAAATTACAATAATCTCTGCCCTCGTAGTGGCTCTGTCAAATTTTACACCAGAGAGAATAGAGTTAAGAAGACTAAGAAGCATGAGCATAAGTTGGGGGGGGGGCACATTTTTTTGTGATAGATAGCGGTGAGATTGTCTGGGCCAGAGGCATTTTTAAGTTCATTAATAGTGTTCAATATTTCCTGAGAAGTTATTTCTTTTGTTTAGAGAGGACTTTTGTACAGAGAAAATATTAGGGATATGGATAGAATATAAAAATATATAAATAGATAAACTCTTTGATTTTGGTAGAGTCAATGGGTTAGTGTTTTGTAGATGCAAATTATAAAGAGAGGAGTAAAACTCCCAAAAAGAGTCTGTAATCAATTTTGGAACATATATGAGAGAGCCATCAGAAGATTTAATTGAAGTATTGTAGTTTTCTTTTATTATTATTGTTGTTTATTTATTTTAAAAAAGTTAACATTTTTTTTTGTTACTTTACATACATATATATTTATTCCAGCAGTCTCCACATACATAACTCCCCTATTCCTTCCCCTAATAACAGCTATTAGTGGGAGGAAAAGAGGGGCATATGGGGACATCTAGGGAATATTTAATCATAATGCCAGACTAAGCTGGCATTATTTTTGCGCCGGGAGCGGAGTATAAAACTCTGCTCTGGCATTTTGTAAATATGACGGCCGATATTTGCATGGCTTACCATGGAAACTGCAGTATTCCATGGAGGTCCATGGTTTTTAAATATCTTCCACTTAATTTTTATGCACTAGTGTCAAAACTTGTGCTATCGCATGAAAATTAAGTTTGTAAATAGAGCCCTATGTCAACTATCTGGGGTTTAGCAACACTAAGGGCTTAATTTACAAAGATTAGTGCACTCGCAGGAGCCTGGCAATATTGTGGCCCATATTTACAAATACTCACCTCTCCAATAAGGTCCCATGATGGTCAGTGAGCCTTTCGCCAATATTGTTTGGTCTTTTGGGACTTGTAAAATGCAAAGTCCCAAAAAGCATGTACCAGGACTCCGAGACAGACGCATTGCCTGGTCAGGTAAGTTTTTTCCTCTTTCTCCGTTTTGTTTATATTTGTTCCTTTTAAGAAATTGATTTATTATGTACCGTAATTATTAATACAAAAAAGTATTTGTGCAATGTAGCTTTTAAATGTATTGCAGCGGTCTCTCGTTCTATACCAACCTTTTCCTCCCCCTAATAACAGCTATAAAGGGGATATATGGAAACATCGCTGGAATTGTTTTCAATAAACGTATCGTCGCGGATTTTATCAACTGATACTTAGTAAATGCAGCGATCAGCTGGACCCCATTCATTAGTGTAATCCGACGATCATTAGCCTTCGACTATCGGCTATGATAGCATTATATACCCTCCAACATGACCCCCTCCATTCGGTACATAATACTCTGCTCCTGCTCTTCCTTCCTAATCTCTGATTGCAGTCACCTGTGTTACACACCTTTCTATTCAAATAACTAGTATAACACAGGTGACTGCAATCATTTTAAGAAGGAAGAGCAGAAGCAGAGTATTATGTACCAAACGGAGGGGGTCATGTTGGAGGGTCTGGCATTATAACTAAAGAAAACTTAAATTTTAGGAGATAAAGGCCGTTTCACATGAAAACAGGCTTTATCGTATGAAATCTAAGATGGTAAATAGTGCTCTAAAAGCTAGATGTGGAATAGCATCCACCTCTGTTAAAGATCTATCTAGAACAAATACGTATCACAATATATGCTAGTGTCAACCTGTATAGGTTACATAAAGTACCAGTAGGTGCTACCAAGCCTTCAAAAAGGAACACTGAAGTTGACATATCCGCCGAAAACACATAACAAACAGACAAGCTGCTTTCCTTTCACCAATTATGTAGCGACAAAGACTGCTCCCTGTTGATTGGTTCCTTGTATTCGCCGACAACCATGTGACCATAATCTACCTATGCAGCGAGGAAGGGACTGACGGTAGCAGAAAACTTCCCGCCAAATCCAAGCGCGCGGGGAGACCGGGCTTGAAGGGTGGACGCGGGTAGAGAAGGTAGGAGATAAACAGCACATATACCCAGACGTCACGAAGTCGAAATGCCTGGCAAGGGAGGATCTACAGATCCCGAAGTTGGTGGGAAAACATCGGCGAGATTGGCAGGTGGGCATTAACCGTATCCCGAATAGGAACATTGGTATAGTTGTAAAATTATAACGTAATCCGTTTTCTCTCAAAGAGGCCGCAGTGTATGCTACTGGTGCTGACGGATACTTGTAGTTTGGGCTGTTTATGAAGTTATTTTAGCTCTAGCTAATACGAAGGCAATAGTTTAAAGACCTATGCAGTGTTTTGGTTATATGTACACAGTGTATGTTGGATTGACTTCTATATTAACATGCTTTATCGTCCTATAATTGTATTCAATAAACCTGTTCTAACTAACCTGGAATTTAAGGTAATGCCATCTGTTCACAGGAGGCTCCTTTCGTCACTAGGGTCACCAGTTAACTATTACTACACTAGTATAGACTTTTCAAGTGTTTGATTCTTGATCAAGATCCTTGTCTGTCTGGCACAGATTCCCACATGCTGTTTGGAGTTTGTGGAAGTGCTTATTACTACACGGTTCCATTCAAATATTACAAGTGCCTATGAATAGCAAACAGGGCAATGTAATATATAATGTTAAGATTCTAATTTGTTTACCTGTCATTGCTGTGGGCAATGTCACTTTTCTTTGTGGATGCATCGTATTTGTGCAGGTAAAACAGCAAATCTAATGTGATAGGCTTGCTCTTCCTGAAGGTTAAAGTGTGAAATGTTAAATCAGTCAATATCTGTAAAGCTGGTGGTAGTGGACAACATAGTTTAGAGTAGTTAAGGGTTATTGGTAGTTTTAAGCTTGATAATTTTATATGAAATGTTATTAAATAAAAGGGACCCCTAAATTTATTACCATGCCAGAAACAATATTTTAAAGATGTTTTAGAACCTATCACAAATCTGATAGTAGCACTAATAGATGTGAAGCTGTAGGTCACGACTCCAATTTTAACATAACACCTTAGGGCTTCCCATTGCCAATTACTTCATGGTCTGTCATCATGACTGACCCCTGTGCTTCACAATTCTGTATTTTTTACAGCATTTAACCCCTACAGCCTGCCAACTTTATCCATTCTCTGGTATCCCCTAGAGTGGAGGTAGAGCATGAGGTAAACTATGCTTATACCACATCTAACCAACCTGTGGCTTATAAGGAGTAGCGTTTGCAGTTTTGGTATCAAATGCCCATCATGTTAGGCACAATATGTTGACATCTGTAAAGCTATTGAAATATACAGCTTATAAATGTGATATTTCCATCAAAATTATAAGAGAAAATGTACAAAAAGAAGGGCGCTAGCAGGATATCACTCGATATAAAACTTAAATAAGTTTTGGTAAAAATGTTGCAACTACCCCATGATTTATTTAAAAATAAATAAATTAGAAAGTTGTTTGTGTATATATTATACATTTTTAACCTGATGAACGACCTATTGTAGATATCTGTATGTTTATGGAGTTTTTAATATAAATTTTAGAATGCATCTATTTACAGATACTTCGTTAACGCAGCATATAGAATTTTTAATTATGCCCCTATTAACTTATAAACTGTGTTTTGTATTAAACACCTAGGGCCAGATTTAGTAAGCTGCGGGTTTGGAAAAGTGGAGATGTTGCCCATAGCAACCAATCAGATTCTAGCTCTCATTTTCCTATTACATACTACAGAATGTCAGCTAGAATCTGATGCTGTTGCTATGGGTAACATCTCTACTTTTCCAAACCTGCAGCTTAGTAAATCTGGCTCCTAGACCGCAAACTATCCTTGTTCTAACTAATTTAAGATCGCATCCAGCTAAACGCTCTTTTTACTATTTTCTGCACTTGAGCACGAATCATTATTATTATCGTTTATAAGGCGCCACAAGGTGTCCGCAGCGCCGTACAAAATACAGTAGTCATACAGGGTAATGATGGACAACATAATATATATTAAAATACAATATGACTATAAAAATATCACAAAAATACAATAAAGTGAAGCAAGCACAGAACGCAAGGCAAAATGCGAGGTGTCAAGCTTGGAAGATCAGGGAGCAAAGGATAGAGCACAGTGATAGGTTGAGAGGGAGCCACCAGATCGGGATGGGGTGAAAGGGTAACAGAGAGGGACAAGAGGGTACGAAGTGAGTGGGAAGTGGTGGAGGAAGGAGCAACACTAGGATGGAGGGCCCTGCTTACGTGAGCTAACACACTGTGTGAAGGAAGAACTTACAGAAAACGTAAGGAAGGGGAATTAAGTGGACTGCTGGTGTGAGGAGAGGTGGAAGGAAGAGAATGGATGGATGAAGGAGTGAGGAGGGGTAGGCTAGCCTGAACAGGTGCGTTTTGTGTGAACGCTTGAAGACCAGCAATGTGGGGGAGAGTCTGACGAATCTCTTCTTTCAACTTTCATCTTAAATAAAAAAATAAAATAAAATAAAATTATTGGGATACACTTGCTCTCAATACTATTTAGCAACACAGCTGCACGGAATACTGTTATTCTGTCCCCTATAGCTTAAGCCCCCATGTTATCGTTAGATTACTTCTGTTGAAATATTTTTCCATACTTGTTCAATTTCTATCTTAAACATTAATTTTATAATTGGAAAAAACTTCCAATTTCCTGTAAACTTTTCCTGTAATTATAAGCAACACTGCTGCATGTCAGTCGAACTTTAAGTCATTATGTTAATAAATATTTGGCATGTTATAGTAAGCTGAAATCATGATGTTAGAGAAGCTGGACCCCCTTTTAAAAAAAAAAATGCCCCCTTTAAAAAAAAAAAAAAAAAAAAAAAAAAAAAAATTCTGTAGATAAACTATTTCTTCTTAAAAATAGTTCCTCTTCAAACAAGAATACTATGTATTTCTCTAAGCAGTGTATATTATCTTTTTATTTATAAACTTTAGGAAATATTTTATATATTGTCACTAGATATAGCCGGGAAATGTTACCATGCTAGAAAGAATGTTCAGCACATCCTTTTACTAACTGTGACTAGACAGCTAGAATCGAAATCAGAAGATACCTGTCAATTACAGGTGACACTCGAAAAATTAGAATATCATGCAAAAGTTCATTTATTTCAGTAATTCAACTTAAAAAGTTAAAACTAATATATTATATAGACTCATTACATGCAAAGTGAGATATTTCAAGCCTTTATTTGTTTTAATTTGGTTGATTAAACCAATTTTTGGAAATGGCACTCACTGTCTTGTAAAATAAGCACAATGATATGAGGAAATGTAAAACTTTCATAAAAGCTGAAAAGTGTGACACCATTTCCTCGTATCATTGTATATATTTTACAAGACAGTGAGTATCGTGCATTTACTGTGTGAGATTTCGCCCATATCCGGTGGATGAACTACCAAAGAAGAGATTGTGGAAGCGCACTGTATAGATACAGGTTACTGCTGCTGTCAGGCCTCCATACAAATTATATATATATATATCTATATCTATATCTATATATATCTATATATATATCTCAAGGAATAGAGTACAAATATATTTTACTAAAAGTAACAGCACTGATGTTATGAGTCGCGCAAACAATATCATATATGAATATATGTAGAGGGGAAGCCACAATATATTTATCAGATAATATATGAGTATATGTATAGCTCCATATAAGTGTATATATGGCTGCCTATACCCTCCATCTGCTCTCACGGCAATTGTGTCTTTAAAAATGTATTTCATTGCTATCTACCAGCAGTATAAACTATTTTCATCTACAACAACAGCTGAGCCACGAATACATTATACTTTGGGGAAATTTATTACCAGCATGGGTGCCGGAGCTCGAGGCTCATGTAAATGAGAGGACCGCGATTCCATCCTTGAATCAGCTGAATGAATAATTACATCGTCGCGTGTTTATCATGCACACGCAAACATAACAGGGTCTATAACCATCTATTTCGGCTGTATGAAAGTGTCGGCAGCATATTGAACTCCCGGCCGGGTATTACATTGCTTTTCCCCTTCACTTGTTGGCAGCATAGCACATAGGGTAATTGCAATGGGGCGGGAGCCAATACAGGAAAAGAAAAAGACGCACCGGATCCGTATAAATATGCCCCTCCTCCGGTGCTCCTTTTTTTTTTTTTCTTTTCCTGTGAGGTGTAGGAGCCAGCAATAGGTTTTTTGTTTTTCTGTTAGTTTTTGACTTACCTGCGGCCAATGCCGCGATGCTCACCAGCATATGCCTTCCACATGTTCTGTGGCGGGGAGGAGGGGGTGGAACGACCGGCCCGTCACCTATTCTGCTCCGTTATTACAGAGGCCGCAGAAGGGCTTCCTTTTACCCAGGAAGCCGCGGAAGTGACGTTGCGCACTTCCAGCCGCTAGAAGCAAGTTACACATGGAGGCGGCCATGTTTGGGTGGCCTATGTTTTCCTATGGGACATCCAGAGACCAAATTTTCAAAACAGTTTTTTTGCGCCAGATTTGATTTAAAAGGCCTTCTGGAGCTAACTACCTTGTCTGCATCTACTTTCCTGCTGTAGCATGGAAGAGAAACGGTCGCAGACCAGGAGGTATGGGTAAGTCAGGTTAAGATATCAGTCAGAAGGTATGTGTACTTTTTCTTACTGAAAACATTTACATATACCTATGTAATTATGTAGATCTGAAGCAAGTAAAGCATCAGCCTCCTCCAAAGGAAAGCATAAGAAAATGAAAATTTCTAAGTGTGTTAATTGTGACAATGATTTGCCCGACAACTATACAGCAACCACATGTACTAATTGCCTGCAAACTCATCAGCAACAAATCTCTCCTCAGATGTTAGATTTTATTAATCTGTTAAAAGGTGTTTTCACTGAAACATTTGTTACCAAGGAGGTACTAGAAACGTCTCTACAAAGATTGACCCTTAAGAGGCCCAGAGCTGCTACACCTGACATATCGGATCAATCAGAACCTGAAGAGGGGGCATATGTATCAGGTGAACAGACTTTTTCGGATGCGGAGTCAGTAGCATCTAAGGAGGAAGACAATTTAAATCCCCAGTTAGTAGAATCCTTATTAAAGTTAATTGACAAGACTTTAAACATACAGGAAACTAAGCAGGATGTCTTATTACAGGACCTTATATTTAAGGAACATTAGAAAAAAAATCAAGGGTTTTTCCTATTTCGCACGTCATTAAAGAGGTTGTGTCTGAGGAATGGAAATATCCGGACAGAAAACTGTTTTCCATGTCTAGGATTAATAAAATTTATCCTTTTAATACAGAGGAATCCAGAAAGTGGGAAGGATCGCCCAGAATTGACGCAGCTGTTTCCCGTATTTCTAGGCGCACGACGCTTCCAATGGAGGATGCTAACACATTCAAAGACCCTATGGAACGGAAGATGGAGGTAACATTAAAGAAGCATTTAATTTCAGGTGCAGCTCTAAGACCGGCAGTTTCTACAGCAGTAACATCTCGTGTGCTGAGAGTTTGGGCAGGAGAATTGGAGAAAAATATTGCGGACGGGATCAAACGCAGTGAGTTAACTAAAACGGTCCAAGATATCCAACTGGCTATCGAATTTATTTGTGAAGCCTCTATGGACTCTGTTAAAATGGCAGCGAGGTCTATTTCCACGGCTGCTACAACAAGAAGAGCTTTATGGTTAAGACCATGGGCGGCCGACGCTCAATCTAAAGCCCGATTATTGTCCATACCATTTACAGGAGACTATCTGTTCGGCCCAAAGTTGGACGAGATTATTACTAAAGTTTCAGGTGGAAAATCTTCTTGGCTACCCCAGGAGAAACAGACTAAGAAGCTTTGTACAAAGAGAAACTTCAGACCTACACAATCAGAATCAAAGGAAGCGAGATCTTATAGACTTGGCAGATTTTATCTCCGAAAATTTCAACAAGGACCATCCAGACAGAGCTCCGGTTTTAATAGAGGGAGAGATACAAAATTTTTTCGTCCCCCCACTATGTGACGCCAGGACAGTGAGTACTCCTACCAACCTGGCAGTAGGAGGAAGACTCACACAATTTGCCAGCGTATGGACGATAACAACATCAGACCAGTGGGTAAGGAGGATTGTGTCCGAAGGTTATTCTCTGGAGTTCAAGAGACAGCCGAAGGATTTTTTTTATGAGGTCGAGGACACCACGCCTTCAGGAGGAGATCGACGCACTCAAGGACAGCCTAGACAACTTCATCAGACAGAAGGTAATCATGTCAGTTCCACTTTTAGAGCAAGGGAAGGGATGTTATTCCAAGATTTTCATGGTAAAGAAACAGTCAGGGAATTACAGAGTGATTATAGATCTCCGAAAGTTAAATCGGTATCTGTTCATAAAGCGGTTCAAGATGGAGTCAGTTCGCACGGTAGTTCCAGCACTGTACAAAGGGATGCTCCTCACAACTATAGATCTACAAGATGCGTACCTTCATGTACCGATTGCTCAACAACATCAGAAATTTTTAAGATTCCAAGTGTTCCATCGTCATTTTCAGTTTACAGCTCTACCGTTCGGACTGGCCACGTCACCCAGAACCTTTACAAAAGTATTGATCCCGATTATAGCAAGCCTGAGAGAAGAAGGGATCTTAATCTGGGCGTATCTAGATGACCTATTAGTTGCAGCTTCATCACCCATGCAGTCAGCAGCTCACACTCAGAGTCATTCAAGTACTTCAGGCTCATGGATGGATGATAAACTGGGAAAAAAGCCAGATCCAACCAGCTACCAGATTAAAGTATCTGGGGGTCCTACTAGACACCAGTCAAGAGAAGATATTCCTACCTTCAGAAAGAATCAAGGTCATAAGGGACAACATCATGCAACTAAGAAGTCAACCATGGACAACAATGGAACAATGTATGAGGACCCTAGGTTATATGTCAGCCTCGATAGATTCAGTTCCTTGGGCGAAAGCCCACATGAGATCGTTGCAAAATTGTTTTCTACAACAATGGGACAAAGATCCAGACAACAAGTCCCAACTGATTTCCCTGGCAGCCAAGACCAGGCAAGACCTAATGTGGTGGACAACAGTAGAACATTTACAGAAGGGAAAGGCCTTCAGACTACGGACACCAGTCGTCATAACAGACGCCAGCAAGACAGGATGGGGAGCTCTATGTGGCTCACAGATAGCACAAGGAACCTGGGAACCTTCAATGACAAGAGCACATTCCAACTTAAGAGAGATGACAGCGGTAGTAAGGGCCTGTTTTTTATTTTCACCAGACCATCAAACAACATCTTGTCTCCATCCAATCCGACAACAAATCAGTGGTGGCGTATATAAATCACCAAGGAGGGACCAAAAGTGAACAGATGATGCGACAAGTAGACATACTACTAGCCTGGGCAGAAAGAGAACTGGAACTCAGCTGTCAAGAGAACTGGAAGACATCTCAGCTGTCTATATCGCAGGCGATATAAATACAATAGCGGATTCATTGAGCAGGAAACCGATTTTGTCAGGAGAGTGGGAGCAAAAAATCAGCAGATGTTTTATCAGATAACAAGAAGATGGGGAAAACCCGAAGTGGACTTAATGGCGACAAGCAAGAACAAAAAAGTCAACAAGTTTTTTTCCAGGTTCAGGGAGCAGGGGTCTCACGGCATAGATTCTCTCTCAATGAAGTGGGACTTCAAGCTGGCTTACGTTTTTCCCCCAATTCCGCTGATACAGAGAGTAATAACGAAGATCATATCAGCTCAAGCAGACTTTATTGTGATCCTCCCTTATTGGCCAAGAAGACCGTGGTTCCCACAAGTACTAAAGTTAGCAGTAGACCATCTCTGGAAACTGAAACCATATCGAGGACTGCTCAGGCAGGGTGTAGTACATCATCCTCAACCGTAAGACCTAAAACTGACGGCTTGGAAGCTGAGGTCGCCAGCCTTACAAGACAAGGGTTCTCAACTAAGGTGATCTCGACTCTTACAAAGGCAAGAGAGTAATACTTCCAAGATTTATCACCGAGTCTGGGATATTTTCCAATCATGGTGTTTGGCCCATTCATATTTTGCTTCCACTTCTTCTGTTGCCATTATCCTGGAATTCCTGCAGTCAGGACTAGATAAGGGGTTGACACCTAGTACTCTTAAAGTGCACACTTCTGCTCTTAGCGCTGTTTTGGATCTCGATTTAGCTAGCAATAAATATGTGAAACAGTTCTTTCAAGCCACTTCCAGACTTCGGCCAGCTATCCGTCCGTTTGTCGCTACATGGGATTTGAACCTAGTTCTAGAATCATTAATGGAACTACCTTTTGAACCCTTGGACCAGGCACACGTAAAATTCTTAACTTGGAAGACAGTATTTTTGGTGGCTATCTCCTCAGCAAGGAGAGTCTCTGAAATACAAGCTTTCTGGGCAGGAGAGCCCTATACGTGTTTTCATGAACAGAAGTTAGTACTGAGAACGAACCCTTCTTTCTTACCAAAAGTGGTGAATAAGTTTCACCTCAATCAGGAGGTAGTCCTACCAGCGGTTTTTCCCAACCCTGCCACAGCGTTGGAAAATAAATATCACACACTAGACTTGGTAAGAACCTTAAAAATGTATTTGGAAAGAACATCAAAAGTTAGAAGGTCCAAACAGTTATTCATCATACCAGAAGGTAAAAACAAGGGAGGACCAGCAACTAAATCTACATTAGCTAGATGGATTAAGAACTGCATTCATCAAGCGTATATGTCCAATATTTTGCCTATGCCTGAAGGGGTTACGGCACATTCAACAAGAGCTATATCCACTTCATGGGCAAGTAAAAGATTTGCTTCCATTCAAGATTTGTGTAGGGCAGCCGCATGGTCGTGAGTCCACACTTTTACCAAACATTATCAGGTGGATATTATAGCAGCCCAAGATGCCGAATTTGGCAAAAGGGTGCTATCTGCAGTTCTATGATTATTACACTAGGAGGTAAGAAAGCGGCTTATCACTCTTTAACTTAACACTAGGTGTTGTGTGATAGCCCCACCCTTTCTTTTGCACTAGCTTTGGCATAACCCTATGTGCTATGCTGACAACAAGTGAAGGGGAAAAGGTAGAATTATACCTGATAATTGTTTTTCCTGAATCTTGTTGGCAGCATAGCATTTTCCCACCCTATATATGGTGATTGTGTTTTTTTGATTTTCTGTGTTTTTTTCATAGCTAGAGGAAATGAAGACAAGGAGCACCGGAGGAGGGGCATATTTATACGGATCCGGTGTGTCTTTTTCTTCTGGCTTATTGCCATGTCATTTGGAGGTTTTTTTTCTTTTTAACAAAAACTTCTTTGAAGTTCAGCATGGTAGACCCAGGAAATTCTCCGTCCAGAGTTTGCCCTGATCATCTTAAGGGCTGCATGTGCCGCCTGGAGATAGATGGTTTTTTTCTTTACTGTTACCATAGCAACAGTAAACAAATCTATTCATCCAGGTGTGTTAGGTGAAACCCAGGTTGAGAATCCCGGATCAGCACCTTTCATATCACAACTTACAGGGATCAGATGTGGGAAAAAACCTTCTCTCCGCCCCCCCCCCCTGTGTCTGAGTCCTAGGTCATTAGACAAGGGCCAGGACCACGGTACTTTTCAGATCACCACCAAAAACCCAAGTTTTTGGTCATAAACCCAAATATCTTACAACATATCCTTTGGCACCTGCTGCATAGGATTTGTTGGTCCCGTGACCTCTGTTCCTGGGTGCAGTGAGACGTGGAGAACTTAAAAACGAAGACTGCTGAAAGTGTGGGTATTTATTTCACAGTGCTGGGTAAAATCACACAAAATCAATACTCAAACAAAATTGAAGGCAGTGATTAGCTGTCTTCAAAAGAGCATTTTGTTTGCATTGCAGGTTTACATTGACACCACATGTATTAGCCAACACGTATCTTACTGTAAATCTACTAAGTATTAAGCTATGACAGAACTTTAGACTGAGCAAAAGTGGATGCTTTGTTCATACTTGAAACTTTGTTACAAATATCTACAACTAGAGACTCGCCTATTGGAATCTTGGAAGAGGTATAGGATCTGGATATACATACTGTGTACCTGAGACTACTTGATACATATGCTGTGGAGGTACGCTATAGGATTGCAGCGCAGCCCTAATAACCATAAAGGTAAGTTGAGAGAACTTCCCTCGCATTTGTCTTTCAGCAATCAGGACCCTACTTAAAAAGTTATGCACCTGCTTACTTAAAATAAGGCCGATGTGTAAATGAAGACTGTACACTTAACCAAGTCCTTACTGTACAATTTAAGTAACTTCCTGTTCCCATCATGCTCACAAACTTAAAGCATGGTTCCTTCCTGTCAGACAGCAAGGAAATATATTGAAAGGCTCTACATCTGTGTTGGAAGACAGTAGTATGAAGATTGTTGCCATTTTCTGCATTTGCGTGTGTGCATGGAAAACGGCCACAACTTCTAAATGCAGATCTGGTGCCTTGTTAGAGTTGATAAGAATGTGGTGGAAATAAGCGGTTACACAGTAATATGTTGAAGACTTTAGTTACACTGTTGAGTGTGTTAGTCAACACTAGAGTAATCAATAAGTATACATTTTGTAAAATATGTGTATATTTACATTTTATTTAGCATGAACTAAATTATACTCATTCTTGTATTGTTTTTCTTTTAAATCCAGTAGCGGTAAATATGATTTGATACTAATTCTTAACTGTTGTCATTTTCAAAAGACCTTCGTACACACAGAAACTATGAGCCCCTAGACAATACAATTCAAAAATACGTCTTAACTTGTCCTTCAGTTTGCACATTTACTTGTACATTTAGAAATAGAATGTTAGCACATAAACTTCAAATTAATGCTTTTATATACAATACAAGCTATTGTAATAGATTTCTGCTTTATTTAACTCTGCATCGATCATATAATTTCCAGATACTGCTCATCCATAATACAGCTTCAGGAACAGTATTTAATTTTTTCTTTATTTTGCTAAAAAATAACCAAAAACTTTTAGAACCATTCATTTTTTGGGTTTCAATTTTATCAAGGAGCTCCTAAGCCAGAATAATTAATGAGAAATCATGTTTTTTAAGCAGTTGAGTATTTCTGTCAAAGTAATCAAGTTAGACAGTGGACTTGCGCAAATTATTTGGGTAAGTCCCCCGTCTCAGAACATCAGCACATGTGCACGCCAGATGTTCTGCTAGTGTACGTACATACATCTGTAAGCACTGAAGGGGCCTACCCTTTCATTTACAAATGCCGTATCGCCGCCACACAGGCGAGGATAGGCATTTAAATGAGGGGTCAGGATGGGGAAGCCCCGCTACGACTTGATTGGCGTCTGTACGGTGTATCCGGCATAACCAAATATGGGCCATAGCTTTACGTTGTGTTTGCACAATGCAGTAAGGGGGGTCCAGGTCTAATTCCCCTGTTCATGGGGAATGCTGCATCCTCAGTGAGCCAGCCGATAGGTGGCTTACAATGGTATGCTCCGGTGGCGACATTAGTGCAGATTTTCCAGAGACAGACTTTGACTAAATGTCCAGCCAGTCACCTCAGCCACCGGAGGAAAGGTCCTACACAGGGGGGCCTCTCTCCCTCCTACAGCTGCAGTTATGTGCAATCAAGAACTACAACACTGCAAATCACACAACAGCGTATAGATTAATGTTCCTCACAAAAGTCTAATGACCAATCAGAGTGCTGTAATATAATATATTCAAGAGTGTTAATTATTTTGTTTATGTATAAAACATGTTAATTTGTTTTGAGCAGATTGCATCCATTTTTGCATGCTTTGTACGTCTACATATCTGTAAATAATTAGATTGTATTTTTTTTTTAATTGTCTCTGAATATTTTTACAACACTGGTAAGAGATTTTATTATCTTTGCAGGTGCGAAAGTCCTTTCAAGAGAAATGTCAAAGAAAATGGTACAAGGTAATGTAACCAGTATATATTTTTGGGGGTACGTTTTTTTTTTTTTTTTATTTGTATCGGGAGGTAGGGTTTCTTTTCAGTTTTTTTATTTGGACACACAGTTAAACACAGGTGTTGGGTTTTCAGCATTCCACTAATACAGGGCTCTGCAAACTAGTCACCACGGCAACCAAAAATTTGTACCATGCAACCACAGCAGGTTTATCCATACTGCTTCCCTGCTGGCTGAAAGAGACTGTATTAGTTCGAGTAAGGGGAGGAATATATATATATATATATATATATATAATTCTATGTAACGGATAAACACAGGCCACGCTTCTGATTCAATATATGAAATGTGTTCAAGTGTATATATAAATGTTGAGGTCCAGCGCTCCAAACATGCATTATATAACACTGTCAGCACATACATAAAAAGGAGGTTTAGTTCACAATATAGCTATATTGGGTTAAGCTCACCTGCCCATCGTCAAGGCACCTCCTGTAGGTGAGTCCCTATCCATCTGCTATAT
>WWET01006999.1:0-13802 GCA_011038615.1 Limnodynastes dumerilii | reverse complement strand
TTTTTTTTTTTTTTTTTTGGGACTTGTCTTCGATATGAGGCTTCAAAGTATTTTCCTTCCTCCGGAGAAAATCTCTTCCCCAGAAACTAACTCCTCTGCTTCTGTTAAAGAGAGCTCAGTCTGCTCTCCAATGTATGAGGCTTCTGGGGATGATGGTGTCCTCGTTCGAGGCGGTTCCTTTTGCATGGTTCCGGTCCAGAAAGTTTCAGTGGAACATTCTGTCTCAGTGGGACTTCAACCGTTTAAACTTATCCCAGAGTATTCGTCTGTCCAGAGAGACAGGAGTGTCCCTGAGTTTGTGGCTTTGCAAGCACCACTTGTCGATATACAGTCCTTTTTCACTGAAACTGGATCCTGGTCTCTTCAGCTGGGGAGCAGTTACACTTCACCTACGTCTGCAGGGACTTTGGTCTCTAAAGGAATCCAGTCTGTCCATAAATGTTCTGGAGCACAGAGCTCTGTTAGCGGCTCAGTCGTGGTTAGTGGGTTGTTCTCTACGCATCCAGTCCATCAATGCTACAGCAGTTGCTTACATCAGAAGGCAGGGTGGAACGAAGAGTGCCCAGGCAATGAGAGAGACAGAGTGCATTTTCTCATGGGCCATGAGGCATGTTCTTGCAATCACTGCTGTTCATATTGCAGGAGTTGATAATTGAGAGGCGGACTACCTCAGCAGCCAAGTCATTCTTCTGGGAGAGTGGTCTCTATCTGGAGGTCTTCCTCCAGCTAACCAGTAGGTGGGGGTCTGCCAGACCTAGATCTGATAACTTCTCATCACAATCACAAAGTGCCTTGGTTTGGTTTCAGAAAGGGCAAAGCAGCAGGGAGTGCTGCTAATTCTAGTAGCTCCCAATTGGCTGGGAAGGTTGTGGTATGTGGACATTCTAAGCCTAGCAGTCGATCCCAGCTGGAAACTCCCTCTTTGTGCAGACTTCCTTACACCAAAACCTTCAACAGTTGAATTTGACAGCGTGCCTCTAGAATCCCAAATTTTAGGATCCAGCAGTTTGTCTGAATTTGTTATCCAAACAATGCTCAGAGCCCGCAAACGTGTCTGCAAGAATCTATCACAGGATTTGACGTACATATATTGGCTGGTGTGAACGAAAAGGTTTCCAGGAGGTTCTCTAGTCAGGTCTTCGACTGGGTTCTCTTAAGGTGCAGGTGTCTGCCCTTTTCGGTGTGCTTTCAGCGGAAGTTGGGTTTTCTTCCTGAAGTCCAGACTCTTTCAGGGGGTCCTCCATATTCAACCCCCCTTTGTGCCTCCGGGATCCACTTGGATCTTAATTTGGTTCTTTCGGCTTTGCAACATCATCCATTTGAACCTCTAGACTCCGTTGAATTGAAATTTTTGTCCTGGAAGGTCTTCTTGCAATTGCATCTGCTAGATGTGTTTCGGAGCTGAGTTCGTTTTCCTGTAAATTCCCTTTTCTTATTTTTCATAAAGATAGGGCAGTTCTTCGCACCATTCCTTTGTTTCAACCAAAAGTGGTTTTCACCTATCACATCAATCAGGAGATTGTTCTCCCAGCTTTCCTTCTGCAAACTAGTCCCTCAGATAATGTCTTAAGATAATTTTGTGGCTTTGGATGTTTAGAGCCTTTAGGATTTATGTGCAAGTTCTTTATGATGCTCAAAAATGAGGGTGGCCGGCTGCGAAACAGTCAATAGCCAGATGAATTCGACTCTATTCAACAGGCTTACAGGGATACTAACGAGCCAGTGCCTTCGGGACTTTCAGCACATTCTACCAGGTCGGTCAGTGCGTCATGGGCCGCAAGAAGAGGGGCATCGGTGCAGCAGCTGTTTCGGGCGGCTACATGCTCCTCCATCCACACATTTACAAAATTCTATACATTTCAGGTTTTCGCATCTCAGGATGCTTTCTTTGGAAGAAAGGTATTGATACCACCTTAAGCTGAGCGTTCCCTCCCTTAGGGCACATCTTTGGCATATCAACCAAAGTCGCAGTGTTCCCCCAGATGAGTGAGAGAAACCAGGATTTATTGTTACTCACCGTTCAATCCAGTTCTCTTAGATCTAGGGACACTGTGCGCCCTCCCTCATGCTTAGTGGTGCTTTCGTTTTTTGAATCATATTTTTTTCTTTATTCCTTCTCTCCTGGGCTTTGTTATTAAACTGAGGGTCCAGAGGGGGTTGGAGAGGGGAGGAGCTTGCCTCAACAGTAATTTTAACTGTCCAGTGCCCAGCTCCAGTGTGCCTCTACCAACCCATGGTCGCAGTGTCCCCCAGATCTAAGAGCAACATATTTAACATGAGTAACAATAAATCCCATTTTTCCTTCAATCTAATTAATATGAAAGTGCTGAGTTGCAATCAGATATTAACTCTTATGTTTATAATCAAATCACATTTTCAAACGAAATGAAAAATATTTTGTCCGATTTAGAAGCAAGAGTAAGAACAAAATACAGCACTGATAATGATCTAAGACGGAGTGAAGTATTGATTAGTAAAAACTACTGTTTGCAGGGAAGTAAGAGAATTCCATCATAAATTCCATTTATCAATATTTTTGCAGTTGTCTTTTTGATAAGTTTATCATATACCAAAAGGGAATCTATAGTGTGTGTTGGTGTAGCTTGTTTCATTAGTTAATGAAGTTGGCAAGCCACTCCTTTTTAAAGTTGACTACACACCTATTCAATTATTAAGCTATTCATATAGTTTACAATCATTTGGTCTGATATTACAATTGTATGCATATGATCATGATTTGCTGTGACAAAACAGACGCATCTGTTGGTTTGGTTTTGTCATATTCCTGAAACTTACAATCAATCGATGATATGTAGGACAAATGGACAAATGTGCTTAGTGTGTACACGTCATTGTCTGTGACAAGATTTTTCCAGAATATGGTTAGAAGAGATCTCAAATTGGCTGTTAAATTGGTATTTGTGTATATATGAATAACCATCCTCGAGCCTTTCAATTGTTAGTGAAATTGTGAAAACCATCCCATCTCATATGATTGTGTAGGTGTTTATCCAGCTTAACAAATAGATGAACATCTAAAGCTCCCAAGTTTAATGACCAGCCGTTTTGAGTCCAAGTTTCATTGCTTGGAGTCTGAAACTTTGAGTAGTTCAACATTCCTGTGTAATAGAAATTTGAAGGGAAATATGACTTGCATTTTACATTCTCTCATTGTTACAAAAGTGTCATTTTAATAGAGAAAAAATATATATAAAAGGAAAACAAGAGCCCCATGCTATTGTGCAGTACTAATTCATTGTAATGTGTTTTATTATGCATTATCTATTATGAATTTAAGTCTGAACACATATTTTAGGCTTAGCGGTGCTTTAATCATTTTTCTGTTTTAGAAGCTCAACATAACCAGTGGCTGTTTTCAAAATATGTACGTTGATTATTATAAAAAAAAAGGCCTTATCCATGTATAAAACACATTAAATAAAATTCTTAACTCAAAATAATGGGCCAGGTCCTTAATATGACCATATATTTAGATCTGGCATCTTGGTTGACAAGGAACAGGGTGGTTTATTCTAAGAGGTCACACCACTTCCCCTTTCCCTCTTGCTGAAACTGCTGGTAAAGAAGCCCATGTAGCGCTATGCCAATGGTTGTCAAATTTCTCTTCCAGCAGTTTGACAGTGGGTGGATAGGGTCTGAGGGGGAAAACTGCTACCACTGGGATCATTCTTGATCTTTTCATAGCTTTTTGGCTTGTGCCAAAAGGAGGACAGAGAATTTAATGTGTCAATGTAAAATTTATATTTTTTGCTTATCTGATTTTTATCATTGATTTTGTTTATGATCATGGTTTTGCACCTCTCCTTCTGTGCTTCATATAAAGCCTGTAGACCCTTACTGGTTTTTCCTTGGGCAGCTCTGAGGTATTTGTTTTTGTCACAAGCCCCTTCACAGGGATTCTTTAATCCCTCTGTTTCTGGTACTCTGATCTCAGAGGCGTAGCTTAACATATTGGTGCCTTGGGCCATCTGAAATCTGCTGTGGGCAGAAAAATACAAATGATACACAATAGAAGCCATGATCAGCAATTGAAATTCATAAGTTAACTTGAGAGGTAGACATTAGGAGGTCCACTGTGTCCTACTTGTCACTTTTGACTCCTTGTGGTGTCTTCGGTAGCATGATATGCACGTTATTTTACACTGTTTACATCTTTGGAGCTATTAAGTACAGGATATTTGCTGGTTTTGCCTTTATTGTACAGTGTTTATATTTGTGTTATGCTATATTGTGTTTGACCTACATTGTTTTCCAGTTCAAACATTTGGTTATATCCCCACCAACAGGACAAACAACAGGAAGAAAAGAGACGTAAATTGCTAGTTGAGAGAGAAGAACGTGACCGGGCTAAGGAGGAGGTAAAAGTTGCCAGGGAACGAGCAAAAGAAGAAGCCAAAAAGAAAAAAGATAATGAAAGAGAACAGAAAGCAAAAGAGAAGAGAGAAAAAAAAGAAAAGGAAGACCGGGAAAAGGCTGAAAAACTGCGTTTAAAAGAGGAAAAAAAGAAAGAAAAGCTGGAAGCTCTTGAGTGAGTTTTCTTAGTGACAAAATTTGAAAGTTATGTATGTTTCAACGCACATTCTGTTTTAGATATTGATGACTTTACAAAGCTTAGTAACCAGGAGATTGACGTTTTTATTTTGCATCCTGTATGTTTGATAGAGCCAAGCAAGAAGAAAAGCGTAAAAAAGAGGAAGAAAAGCGAATTAAGGAAGAGGAGAAGGTAGAGTTATTAAAAATATATATATATATATTGCTGGAGTTCTATGGTCCTAAAATTAAACAAACATTTTTCCAGTTTTTTTCTGGTTATTATACACCTTTTGAAATAGTAGTTTAACGTTAATATTTTCTCAGTCCTTCCATCTGGGGGACATTGGACCTTGGGTTGCTTGTAGGCCTGGTAAGAGTGGACATTTTAAATAGTTATTATAATGTTGAAACACCGATCCTCCCCCATGTAACCCCTGCTGCTCTTCATTTTTAAATGCCCTTGGAGCGAGCTATGTTTCTGAGACTGGAGGTTTGTACGTTTTTTGTGGGGTGGGGTAAGCAGTTGGCCTTTCATATCTGTTTCACTGACTACAATATTTGGCTTTCATGCTGGCTGGCCTGGACGAGGGCTTTGTCGTTACTTTGTAGCCCTCTGACCTACTTAAGTTGCGCTGAGACTATCAACATGTTTTTACGTATGTGTTTTTAAAGCCTTCTATTCATATGGTGTTGTATACTGTAACTATTTATGTAATATAGCATTTTTTTTCAACTGGCATGACATTGTACATTAACTTCACTGTTAATAGTTAATTCTATTGTTACTGTCCTTTCTAGAATGTACAGTGTGCAATGTATATGTAATGTAGCAGTCCATCTTCTATTTGTAGACTGACTTTATTCAGAATTTTATATGTAAGTAACAATCCTCTGTTATACCCAGATAATGCAGTACACAACCCACCCTGTTTACTTACTTGCATGTGTGTGAATTTTCTTTCCTCATATAACGGCCTGTATGCTATCTAAACTATTAAATGTTTTTGCATATCTAAGCTATAATACTATGTGCTGTGTTATCTACACCATGTATGATAACACAGCATGTATGTATGGTGTCTGCTGTACCTGTATCATGCTCTTCTCCCTCACAAAATTTTCAGTGTACTCCCTAGTCATTATGCACAAGTGTATCTATTGTGACAGCTTTATATTCATGACATGCAAACATCCTAGATCCTGCACATAAATATTACTAAATTTGTGGAAAAATATTTTTGCGTTGATATTGGCTAGAGTCCACTAAGGAAAGGCCAGAAAGCCACAGTAGAACAGTCAAGTATCTAGTACCTTAAGCCATCACCCAAAACAGCTTTGTCGCTAGATATGACCACGATAGGTAATGATGTATCAAAGTCCCCCCCCTCTTCAAATAAAGAATTAATGTGAAGTCGCTTAAGTCATCTATTAATCTCTGCACAATATTGGTGAACTTTTTTTGAACTGCCAAAATGTGGTGATTTCTCTTGTGCTCAAGAGTCCTCAGCAGTGGAAACCAATTGTCTTAAATAAAAAATCAGTTATAGTAGTATAGTATAATTATAGAATATATTCATTGTAAACTACCTTCTTCTTTCTAGCGTACAAAAGCAGAGAAAGCAGAGATTACTAGGTTTTTACAGAAATCCAAAGCCTCCCACACCCCAAAGGTAAGGACTTGTATCTGTACTTTGTCATATATGTTCTGGACATAATTATTTGTGAAAGTATATTTATCTGGCTTGTATTTCTAGGGTAGTTTCTAGGTGAATCCCATAAAGGGAGGATATAATACCTTGCTCATGTGCCTGAGTTGGGAGCATTTTGCTGTAATCGACCATTTCTCTTTAAGCCATCTGGGGGCCACTGGAACACTGGGGTTCTGTTGGACCTGGTTGCAAAGGGCACTAAATAGTTCAACTTTTTTCTCCCTGTGCTCACTACTCCCACTCCGCCTGCAATCTCATACTGCTCCAGTGTTTTTTTTTTTTGTTTGTTTTTTAGTGCCTCATGGAGTGAGGCCACGTTTTTCAGGGGCTGTTGGTGGGGATATAACCAAATGTTTGATCAACTGGAAAACAATTTAGGTCAGTCCCCATCCTTTCGGACAGGACAGCACAGTAAACACATATAATGTTACTCTACATAGCTTTATGATCTTGCTTGTGCTTTTTTTTTTTTTTTTTTTAATTTAAAATTTTTAACTTTTAGGCAGTGGGTGCACTGTAGGCAGTTTTCCTCGCTCCCACGGCAGTTTCTGCTGTCAGAGCCGACAGTCGCAGTTAGGGTGATCGCGGCTCGGCTAGTGAATTCCCCTGTGGGGATGGCTCACGGCGTGGTTGTGAGTCTGAGTGAAATTCCCCCCCCTCTCGCAGCTAGAAAGGACCTTGGGCTGCCTAAGTCTAAGAGCAGGCAGAGAGCCCAGCGCTGCATTTCAATATAGCACCCACCAAGGTGACAGACAGGCTGTTTCTCTATCCTCTCCCAGCTAAAGTGAGAGCATAGGGTTAAGGAGACATATTGTATCCCAAACCCTAGGAGAGAGGAAATGGTGGCATTCATGCACCTGCACAGGAGTGGATTATCCCAGAGTGCTGACTACAGGGGGCTCCACTCTCACTGCCTGCACTTCTGCTGCAGCTTCTACATAAAGCTAAGTATCTTATAATGTATATACTATCTGAATAGTAACACTTAAGCCTAGTGTGATATAGACACTTAGGCTTATTACTGTGGGTAAATAAATATAAATTGCACAGATGTTTAATTCTGTTAAGGGAGAAATCCCTAAAGGCTAACCGATTCACTTGCGCCCAGGGGCCCTCTGCGCTGAGTGCTTGTTTCAGCAGCACATATACAAAAAAAGTGTCTACGTAAACACCTGTGTCGCAGTGGTAGAGCACTCGCCAGTGGTGCAGCAGGTCGTTGGTTCAGATTCTGTCTGAGTCAGCCATCCAGCACCCGGCTGGCCAAATATTAAGCAAAGAAATTAGTATTATGGTCCCTGTACAAGGACAACAAGCCAATTTGTGAAGTCTCATATTTAAGGTTCCCACATTAACAGTGTTCTGCCAATGGGGTAATACTATAGCACAGTATCCTGCCCCTGGTGCAAAAGGCCCCTGGCTACAGTCCCTCCAGGAGCCTGCGCAGGCATCTTTTTTTGGGGCAATCTTTTGCTGCCTTACTTTTAGTTACTATTGCAACAGCATGACAATGTCTGTTAGCCTACCTGCGCATGTGGGAGATTCAGATTCTGAGGAGGGTGTTATCTCTGATGGAGAACTTCCACCAGATCCTTCTTTTGCCCAGGGGGTTAAAAAGATTATCTTTGCAGTCCGGTAATCTTTTGCACCATGTATTTGAGACAGAGAAAATGTTCTGTTTCTTTCCCTCTATCCTACCAGTTATTGCCGTTAATTCAAGAGGTCTGGCGATCTCCTAACAAGAGGTTGTTTTTCTCCGGAGTTTTGCCACTGTGGATTCTGGGCCGGAGATGCAAGTGTCCAAGGGGGAACAATGTCCTAAAGTGGATACTGAGGTTTCTAGTTTGGCAAAACCAGATTCTCTGGTTTCTCTTAAAAACTTTCAACTCTTTTGCCCCTTACTAAAGATTAAGTGGAGAGGAATGAGGTGTGGTGCCTATGGCACAGTGGTAGAGCACTCACCCCATGAGCGACAGGTCACTGGTTTGAATCCTGGCTCATCCAGCCACCCAGCTGGCGAAATCTTTTCCCAGGACCGGGAATAACTTGTCAAAACTGAGTTTGCGGGGCAGCAGACCTAGTTCTTTGGCAGAGCAAATCTGGAACACTGCAGATTACATTGGCGAAGCAGCCCAGGATGTACAGCTGT
Source organism: Limnodynastes dumerilii (assembly GCA_011038615.1). NCBI lineage: Eukaryota > Metazoa > Chordata > Amphibia > Anura > Limnodynastidae > Limnodynastes > Limnodynastes dumerilii. The sequence goes on along the minus strand of WWET01006999.1, from coordinate 5,393 downwards.
AGTAGCCAAGTTTTCTGCTTCCCCAGTGGCTGTCGGACGGGCCCTATGGCTACGTTTTTGGATTGCTGGTATAGATTCAGAAAATCAATTAGGAGGAACCAGAAGATCTCTGTTTCAGTCCTTTTGTCTGGCAGGTGGAGGTACCGTCTCTACTGGGGGACAGTGAGCATGGTGGCTCAGAGTAGCACTTGCGTCTGATAGCACTGAGGTCAGAAGTTCAATTCTGGGACTAGACGTTATTGGTGGTCTCAGCATATAAGTCTCCAGAAAAGCCATCTGCGTTTCAGTGGCTGTCCCCTTCCAGGTAGAAGCCAGACTTCTTCTCTTTCAGAACAGGTGGCTGGCTTCCACAGACAGGTGGGGTTCAGTTGATCATTTATAGAGACTACGTTATGGATCTCAGGGAAACTGCTCCCCACAGGTTTTTATCGTCTCCTTTACCTCCATATCCATTCGTCCAGAACTTGGGTTCTAGCTTGTCTGGACTCCCTTTTAGGATGCTAAGTAATTTCAGTTCTCCCTTTGCCTCCGAGGGGATAGGGTTTCTACTCAAATTTATTCCTGGTTTTCATGCTGGGAGGGTCTTCACTTTTTTTTTTAAAGGTTCTGGATCTTGGGGAGACATTTCCAATCCGAGCATTACCGTTGGCCCTAGCCAACGCTTCCAGAACCTTCACGATGATTATAGCTTTAATGGTGGCCCTTTTGTTTTCCTGAGGAATCACAATTATTCCTTACTTGGATCTCCTAAATGCTTCATTGCCAAGAGTTAAGTCCTCATCTGACAGTCTCTCGCTAGGTCTTAGAAGAGCTTGGGTGGATTATCAACTTTCCCAAGTCGAATCTGCTCCGCAGCAGTGGATGGTGTCTCAGGGAAAAACTTTCTACATGTGTCAACACTGTGTGTTTCTTTCTCCAGCAAGGTCCAAAAGCTGCAGAATCTGGTCAGGAGAGTACTTTAATGTAGCCACCATCAGTCCATCTATGCATGCGCTTAATGGGGACCCTAGGGTCGTTATTCAAGACCGTGCAGTAGGGTAGTCTCCAGGCTCGCTCATTTTGGTGACAGATGGGTCAATCCTACCTGTGTCTTCACAAACAGTTCTTGCTCTGTCTGCCAAGTCTCGCCGTTCCCTCAGGTGGCCGCTCCTGTCCCATAATCTGGTGATAGGTAGAGCTTTCATTTCAGTGGAATGGGCAATCATGGCCTCAGATGCCAGATTGGAGGGCTGTGGGGCCTTCATTTGGGGTCATGCTCAAAGGAAGAGTATCTTCTGGCCAAACATGTTCTAGAACTAAGGGCCATCTTTTACGTGCTCAATGATGCCCTACCTTGAATTCAGGGTTTTCCAGTGATGGTGCAGTCCGACACCAGTGGAGCACCAGGAGCGCTCAGGGCTGAGACTTCGCTTAATGTCCATCTCAGCAGTGTTCAGGCCAGGGATCATAAAATGTGGAGACCGACTTCTTGAATCAAGAAACTTTTCATCAGGCGTTATGGGCCCTGAATCAGAGTGTTTTTGCAGATAGTCCAGAGATGGGGTCTTTCAGATCTGGATCTCACGGCGACTCGGCACAACAAGGGTGCCACAGTTTTTATCCAGAACAAGGGACCTACTAGCGGTAGCGAAGGACACATCGTTCCATGGTTCTTCAATCTGGGGTACTTGTTCCCTCCTTTTGCTTTGATTTATTGAGCGTTGAAACGAGTGAAGACAGAAGGGCACCCGGTCAATCTGATCGATTTTGGCCCAGGACAAATAACAGAAGGTCAGGGTTGGCACCTTCCTCCCTGAGGATCTTCTAGAACAGTCCTGCTTCTAAAGGAACTTCCTCGTCTGGCTTTAATGACATAGCTGTTGAATTCAACATTCTAGCGGCTAAAGGTTGTCTTCTCAGGTCATTTTTACCGTGAAGAAGGCTCATAAGCAGGTGTCTGCGTCCCACTATTATAGGATCTGGAGGAAGTACATTCAGGTTCATACTTCTAGATTTAGTCTTCCACGTCGTCTTCAGTTTTTTTCAGACAGACCTGGATTCGTGCTTCCCTTAAAGTTCAGGTCTCTGACTTATCCATCTACTCCCAGAAGCTGGTGTCCAGGCCAGAGGTTTAGACATTCTTCAGGGAGTACTGAGGATCGAGTTACACTATGGGACTTAAATTTGGTTCTTTTGGCACTTCAGAAAGAAACCTTTGAACAGTTATCAGTTAATCTACAATATCTTACAGGGAAGACATTCTTTCCGCTCACTATCACTTCAGCTAGGCGAGTATCGGAGTTGGGGTCCTTTCCTGTAGGCACCCTTTCTTCGTTTTCTACCAGGATAGGGTGGTCCTGCGGACTATTTCTTCATTTTAGACTAAGGTGGTGTCAAGGTTCCATCTTAATCAGGAGATCATCATCCCTTTATCCAAAGCAGCGAAAAGTTTGATCCTTCCGGAAAACTTGGACAGGGAAAAAGATCCTTGGGACTTACAGCATGAGAACTGCAGGTTTTTGCAAGTCCGATTCCTTGTTTGTCCTTTTTGACCCTCGGAAGGAGGGTTAATCTGTCCCTAAGCAATGTATCGCTCGGGATACGGTCAACAATTACTAAGGCTTAATGGTCTAGTGATCAGATTTCTCAGTGTGTCGGCGTTCTCTACCAGGGGGGTGAGTACTTCTTGGGCAGCTAGTTAAGATGTGTCAGTAGAACAGCTGTGCTGGGTGGCGACATGGTCCACGGTCTACACCTTTACTAAATTTTATAGATTTCGTTTAGATGCATCTTCAGATGCGGAGTAAAACAGTTTTCCGTTTTGCTTTGTCTCAGAGCTCCCTCCCTTGGTTAAAGCTCCCGTCCCCAGTGTTCCAGTGGCCCCCAGATGGCTGAAAGAAAAGAGGATTTTGGTACTCATTGGTAAATCCCTTCCTCTGAAGTCCATCTGTGTGACACTTCCCTGTTAGAGCTTATTCTTAGTTTATACAGTTAATCTGTTATGCTTACACTGATTGTTGGAGTTATCAGACTGTAGTCTGTGGTTTTTTGTTTGTTTTTTTTTGTGTTGGAAGTGGCCTTGGGTTTCTTATTTAGCTTGTTAAAAATACACTGATGCAGTGTGGGATTGAAGAGAGAGGAGTGAGCATGGGGAGAAAAAAGTTTAACCATTTAGTGCCCACTCCAAGCAGGTCCTACTAAACTCCAGTGTCCCCCAGATGGACTTCAGAGAAAGGGATTTACCAGTGAGTACCAAAATCTTCTAAAATCCTAAAAGGTCTCAGTTTCACTTAGGCAAAGTTGATTTATCTGACTTTTTATTTTTTTTCTGATGTGTCCTTGCTGTTTTTGGATGTGGTCCATGTTTTGCAAAGTTTTATTTACCGTTTCATTTCAGTTTGCAAGACCAGGGCAGATAATATTCTTACGGTGCACCTCTGGAATGACACATTGGGCCTGATCCAGACCTACGCTCGCAAGCGATTGTACGCTGGTCGTTAGCGTAAATTCGGCAGAAAAAACGCACTGCGCATGTGCGGAGTGACAACTTCCGGTCGTTCCAAAGACCTTTTCGTAGCGACGATTCTGGCATCCATATTCGTGGCGTTTTTTTTCCGACGATGGGGCGTGTTTATATTACGATGTTAGTACGGACGCTGGAGTTAGGGAATGTAGGCGGGGGGAGCCATTTAAATTGTACAGTATGGGCGTGCTTAGTCCGGTACGATCAGCGCATCGCTACGAAAATTCGTACCGACGCCGGGAAAAGTTAAGGTAGGGTTCAGCCAGCGTCCAGAGGTAAAGGTAAGGGGAGTGTCGTGGGAGTGAAAGTTTTTACGCTGGAGCGATAATACGATCCGCTCTCATGCGTAGGTCTGGATCAGGCCCATTTTGTCAATGTACGTTACTGGTTTTCTTGTACCCTTTAGAGGTGCAAGATAAAATCTGTGTTATACGCTATTGTAATAGACAGAAATAGGTGTGTTTGTGTCTATTCCCTTCATTGCGGTAGAATAGAATGTGACCCACAAACTTTTTTTGTGGACTGTACATGCGCATAAGCATGGTTGGCCAGCCTCTAGGCCATCTTTCGGTTTGATTATTTTATTGGCTTGTGTTTAGTTGGCTAAGCCAGTGCAGGTGGGCCTAAAATCTCATTCAATTAGGGCTGGTCGTGGTTTGTGGACAGTGATTCATGGGACTTAGGCCCTCTCTTCTGGGCTTTATTATTGATAAAGAAAAAAACTAAAAGTACTCCCTTTTAGCATGGTCATAGTAGGGGTTCAGCTGTCCTCCCAGCTTTTTTAGATTAAAGTGCCTCTGAAAAATGTATTATATTGTAATAGAATTTTTTTTTTCTTATGTTAGCATTGCTTACATCCAGGAAATCTGTAGTTGGTTTGCATGCTGTGATTTCTTATATTTAGGTATAATTTTTTTTTTTTTTTTTTTTTGCACTTAAAACCGTTCGGCCAAACTTCGCGTCCGCGGAGGCTATAGACGTTTGCCCAATCATGTGGCAAGTTTGCACCTTTTGAAATTAAGAAGAATATGGCTGTGGCGCCTTTGTGTCGAGTTGAATTTGAACAGGATGTGTCTGAACAGCTGGATAAGCTTCTAAAGGAGCAAAATTCTGATGTGTCTTTTTTGTTGGAATTAAAAGTTCGGAAGCCACGCAAGATGGGACGGACTGTGATGCCACATTTGATGAGGTTTGTGTAGTCTGAATTACGTTTAAGGAGTAGTCCTTCTCTTTTGCATATAGTGGCTTCTTCCATTCCAACGATGGAAAAATGATCCTGCCTTCCAACTTTGCTTCCTCCACCCCCAGAGCATTTGGAGTTCTGTTTTTTTTTTTTTTTCTTGTTTAGATAGCTGGTGTATGATGCATAGTTATGGAAAATTTTGGAAAAATAAAAAAACTGCTGTTTAGGCCAATTGTTTCTATCCCATACCTTCACAACATTAATAATTTATCATGTGAGGGAATTTACGTATTTTTCACACACAACAATGCAGGAGAGCACATGCATACATAATCCAAACTGGAGTTGGTACTTTTTTCAGTGTATGCAAAAATGACTGTATAAAATTTCTGCAGGGTATAAATCCGCCTTGTCTATTTTTACTTGTCATACACAGTGGTTATGAGGCAACTAAATGTTAATCATAAAGGTTACATACATTGCGCAATAATCTGCCAGATGTGTTTAAAGAAACTACCGTACCTCTCAATGTAGTGGCCCTGCCAAAGAGAGGTTTAAAAACAAAATTGAGCAAATCACTGTCTTTCTAGTAGTAGAAAATCCTTAGTGCTAATTATATTACACATAAAATTGATATTTTGAATAAAGAAGTAGATTAACATTTAAGGATAAAGTGAATGGGCCGGATCCAGAACTACGTCCGTCTTC